>OOIL02004771.1:74575-92427 GCA_900332095.2 Cuscuta campestris | reverse complement strand
TAAAGAATTCAGACACTGCTTCATACAGATTATTTCCAACAATATCCCACTTTTCCTTGAAAAAGGCAGAGGTGTACCCATCATGACCAGGGGATTTATTATTCCCAATAGAAAAAAGTGCATCCCTAACCTCTTCAATAGTCACCTTTCTGATGAGGTTGTTAGCTGCATGGTTGGGGATGAGAGGGCCCTCTTCAAAAACATTCGATTCAACAGGTTCAATGGGGACAGTGGTTCCAAAGAGATTGGTAAAGTACTCAATAAATTCCTTTTCAACCTCCTCCAAACTGGAGGTGATTCTCTGATCATTTGTAAGAATGAAGGGGATGGCACTACTATGATTCTTTTTCCTCATCAGGGCATGGAAAAATTTGGTGCATTTGTCCCCCTCAAAGAGCAGTTCACACTTAGTCTTCTGTTGGAAGAAAGATCTTTCAGCATCCATGAAGAAACTGGCTTTGTTTCTGAGTTCAACACTTTTGGACAAAAGGGAAGGGTTGTCAGGTTCCAGGATTAGCTCCTGCATGAGATGGTTGTACTCCTTTCTGGCAGATTCAGCTCTTTGAGAAATATGGCCAAAATGTTGTTTATTTAGAAGCCTCAAAGGTTGTTTCAGTTTTTTGAGTTTGACACATAATCTGTACTGCCTTGTTCCATTGACCCATTGGTTCCAATTCTCCCTCACCACCATATCAAAATTATCATGCTTGAGCCACATGTTGTAAAACTTAAAAGGCCTGGTGCTCTGGTTTTGGATATTCATAAGTTTCAGCAACACTGGGCAGTGGTCAGAGATTGCCTCCATGTCTCTAAATTCAGCCCAGCAATCCCATTGCAGATTTTCCCATTCATCATTGATCAGAACTCTGTCAAGTTTGGCCCATTTTTCACCTTTGTTCCAAGTAAATTCCAGCCCTGATGAGTTAGCATCATTAAGGGCATTGTTGATTCTGAACTGCCTGAGATCTGTCATGTAGTAGGCACTCTGGGTTTGGCAGTTCACTCTTATAGTGGAGCTGATAACTGCATTGAAATCCCCCATGACAACCCAAGGGCTACTGAGATCACCTGCAATGTTAGTCAAAAAATCCCACAACCCCCTTCTGGCAGTAACACAGTAGAGGGCATAAACAAAAGAAACATAAAAACTCCTTTGAGAAATGAGGCACTTGATCTTACAATGCATAAGTTGGTCAGTGACATGAATAATAGTGCACTCCACAAATGAAGGATTCCAAAAAACTGCCATTCTCCCATCATCAATAAGATCAAAATTATGTGAAAAGCTCCATGATGGGATTTTGTTTTTAGCAAAAAGGTTGAGTTTGGCAGTATTCATTTTTGTTTCTAAAGCACAAAATAAGTTGACATCAAGGTCAAAAAGGTATTTACACAAAAAGTTTTGCTTAGAGGCCTTGCCAAGGCCTCTAATATTCCAACAAAGTACCTTCATCAACGGTAAGGGCCATAGCCCCTTCCCCTTCCTCTGTTTGCCCCACCTCTGTATCCTCCAGTCTGACCTCCCCCTTTGTTGTATCCAGTTTTCTGCTTTCCATCCCTGATAGGGTGTGTTGTAAGTTTGCCCTTGCCCCCTCCTACTTGTGTGAAGCCATCATCCTCAATATGGGCAGTGAAGGATGGGCCAGGATCATTTGGGTTTTGGGCCACACCACTTGAGCTATCTTTTCCTTTTCCTTTGTTTTCAGCAGTGTTGTTCACTTCATCTTTCCCATTTTCCTTCCCCTTCTGTGGTTGTTGTTGTGCTTCTGTATCGTAATACCAAAACTCCCAAAGTTGGGATCGGGTGAGAGAACGAAAAACAAGAAGTAACTTAAAAGAGAATAATTAGAGTACTTCTTGACTCGTCAATTTCCCCAGTACGGGTTTTGTGAATGTCACTATCGTCATAACTCCGTACAGGAGTATGAGTTGGAAAACTTGTATCGATGGGGGTTGTTTTAGGTGGAGTTCAGAAGTGGGAGGTGTAAGGGATAGGTCCATGTTTATCAACATTCTGCAGTAATTGGGCTTCTGATACTTAAGCTCATCATTCTCTTCCTGATCCTCAGCACTCAACTTGGAAGCCACTGTGTGAGTGAGGCCATCAGTGTACAGGGGAGTGCCAAGTTGAGACCCTATGTGTGATAGGGCATTTGAGGACCAGAACCTCATGGGAACATTCCACAGTTTAACCCAAACAGGCATGGTTGAAAAGGACATAACATCCCACATAAAGTCATCAGGAGGGATGTTAATGAGCAATTTCTTATTATTGAGTTCCTTCTTGGCATGTAAGAGAGCAGAATCCCTATCCTCATTAGTAAGGAATTTGAAGACAACCCATCCTTGGTGATGAGGCAGGAACTTGCACTTGACTCCCCAACTATCAACCAGTTTTTGGATGGCTACCAGCCCAGGGAATCTACCAGTGAAGCAACCCACCAGGCAAGGTCCCCAAATTTCTTCCACAGTCAGCATGTCTTCTTCAGGTATGAAGCATTTAGGAGCAACGACCTTGTGAAGCTTCATTCCCTTATCTTCAGCCCTATTTTTCTTAAAAAAAGGAAGCAAAAGATTTCTTTGCATCAGCAGGCTTATCCACTTTATTTTCATTGAGAGCTCTTTCAAGGGTAACATGTAAATTATTATTACCCAAATCAGAAAAGGTACATCAATGTCATATGCTTAACCATCAACATGGTTACACGCATATTTAAGACAGTTACAAGTACACCGTATCTACAAGAGCAATTACAACACAATACATCGTTACAACAATTACAAAACAAGGCCTAATTAGAGTCCCTTCGAAGAGGTTAACAGTTCTTCTACAACACAGGGAGGCCAAAACAATCAAAATAAGTAGCATAAGGTTTGCAAGTGCTCCAATGAAGCCATAGCAACGCCCATTGTGAACACATATGCCCAAATCCCTTCAAAGAGTGTATAACAGCTCTTCTACAACACAGGGAATCCAAAACGTCAAGGCCAGGACACCCATTGCAGACAAGTATGCCCATATCCCTTCAAAGAGTAAAAACTCTTCTACACAGGGATGCCAATACATCAAAAGCAAGAAGGTTCCAAGGCCTATCTTCTGCAAACAGGTAGTTAAGTAAACAGGTTCCAATTCCAGTGGAGGGTCATCAAACAAGCTCCATTCCTCAAGCATAACATTGAGCTCCATTTCCAAACTGTTGAGATCAGTTTCCCAGTTCCACAAGGTACAAGATCACATTCTCCCTTATGCAAATAAGGTGAGATAGCCCCAGGAAGAGAGTGACTGGTCACAAAGATCAGATCAAGCTAACATTCAGCAGAGGAGAGCTGGGGTAAGGTGGAACAGGTCTCCAGCTCTCAAGATCAGACAAGTGTCAAATAAGTCCAACAGAGGAAGACAAAACAGTAGCGAGGGGGGGAACCCAACCTTTTTAAAACACATCCTTTCAAAGAAAAGAGAGGAATGTGTAAAGAGGTTAAGTTCCAGAATCTGAGCAAGTAAAGGTAAAGAGAACCAAGAAAGAGTGGAAGAAGAGAAAAAGAAAGAAGGGGAAAGAGGGAGAGAAAGAAGAAGAGGGTGTGACCACCCCAACCAGGACCTGAGCCACACTTTATGTATCCAAAAGGGGTACACAAAGTATGGTTCATTTCCACCACCCCAGTGGCAAACCACCAGGGTCCACCCACCCACCAAAAAATCAAAGACCAAAACAGGTCTAAGTTTGAAGGAGAAAAATTAGGCCCAGGTAACTCCCTATGGATCCATCAAGGCAACCTTTGGGTGTTTCCTGTTCCCAAGAAGTCAGAGACCACCAATGAGGGAATATCTTCATGGGTAATCAAGATTTACTCAAGAATTTACTCCCTCCAACCCCTTTCCACGACCCAAAATTTTTGTTGATAATTTACCCATGGGCAATTTATCAGCATTAATCTTGTTTCCAAACTGCCAACCACCAAGAAATCCTAGACCAATAATCCCAGATTAAGGCCTAGGTGAGACCAAATCACAGCCAAGTATGCCAAAAGATCCAAGGCCCAAGTGACTCCCTAAGGATCCACCAAGGCATTCTTAGGGTGTTCCTTGTTCCCCACAACCAGAAATGCCACCAGTGAGGTAGTATTTCTAGGGGCAACCAATGTTTACCCCTAGACTTACTCCCTCCAACCCCTAACCAGGACCCAATACAGGTTTTAATAACTTCCAAGAAGGTCATTATTGGCCCCAGCATTGTTTCCTTCCAATCACCCACCAGAAAAAATGTAAGGCCATAACTCCTAGCAGGAATCATGACCTAGGTTTTAAAGATGGGGCCAGAAAAACATTTAAACCATCAGGTAGGCCTAGATAACACCCTTAGGATCCACCAGGCATCTGTGGGATGTCATCTGTACCACCTAGATGTCCCCAACCACCCCACAGGTACCACCTCAAAGGAGTTGGAAAACCATCAGGGCAGCAAAAAAGTGCAGAATCACTTACAGTGCAAAAGTGGAGTGAGGGTACAATCTGTACATGATTTTATACACTCCCACTTTGATCTTCCTAATCACAGCAAGATAGTTGATCCCTTGATTGTCAAAATAGATTTGGTTTCTCATCTTCCAAATGTGGTGGATGGTACTCAAAGTAGCCAATCTCCACATGCTCCTTCTGTTTCCATGAACTCCATGCCTTCTCAAAAGCCATTTAATGGCTCTTTCAATAGTTGACAGTTCATTGGGAATATTCAGCCAATCCCTTATTCCTTTCCATATGTCATTTGAGACCACACAAGCAAAGAACAAATGATTAGTTGTTTCCAACTCCTCACCACAGAGGCTACACTGTCTGCTGTCCATATGTATGAAGCTAAGCATGACTTTGGTAGGCAATCTCTTCCTTAAAGCAAGCCAAGTAGTGAAGGAGAATCTGGGAGGAATGTAACTCTGCCAGATGACCCTCATGGAAGCCTTCTTTGATCCATGAGTTCTGATGAGGTCATAAACCTTAGAGGTACAAACACTCCCATCAACCATGATCATGTCCATACCATTCTGATGTGTGATGTCTGGCCCAATTTTTAAGAGGAGGATATCTCTGATTTCAGCCAGCTTTTTGAAAAAGTGTGAGTCCTCTTTTTTAGGGATCCAGGTCCAGATGTCCCTCTCCTGCAAGTAGACTGCATGGACCCATTGCACCCAAAGGGTCTCCTTTCTAGATGCAATGTTCCACAGAGTTTTGGCCATAAGAGCTTGATTCCAGTAACCAGAATTTCTCAAACCAAGGCCCCCTTCCTCCTTAGGCTTGCAAATATCATCCCATGCCACCTTGAAGAATTTGCTGCCCCAAAGGAAGGACCTACATAGTGTGGTGATTCTGTTGAGCACAATCTTGTGAATGGGAAAGGCTTGTTGCCAGAAGCCTTCAATACCTTGGATCACAGTTCTGATGAGTTCAGCTCTTCCTGCCATGGACAGGGTCTTAGTGTTCCACCTTTTAATATTATCATCAATCATTTCAACAAGAGGAGCAAAATCTCTCTCAGAAGCCCTTTGAGAGGTAAGAGGCAAACCCAAATACTTCACAGGTAGATGGCCTTCTAAAAAGTTAACAAGGTTAAGGATGTCCTGTTTGTTATCCTTAATCTTACCCACCAGGTAGATATTGGATTTATGTTCATTGACATGCAATCCAGAGACTGCTGCAAAGTGTTTGAGGGCTTCAGCAAGAACCTGGACAGAGGGCAAATCACCTCTAGAGAAAAGCATAACATCATCTGCAAATGCAATATGGCTGATCCTCAATTTGGAGCACTTAGAATGGAAACTGAATTTCCTTTCTTTAGTCATTTTCTTGAGAAGTCTGGACAGATACTCCATACAAAATAAGAACAAGGTAGGAGCCATGGGGTCCCCCTGTCTTATCCCCCTTTGGCATTTGATGAAGCCATGTAGAGATCCATTTATGGAGAGTGAAAAAGAAGCAGAGGTAACACACTCCATAATCCATTTGATAAATCTCCTAGGGAAACCCAGACCAGTCAAAGCATTCTCCAGAAAAGGCCAAGCAATAGTATCATAAGCTTTAGTAATATCCACTTTGAGCATACAATTAGGGGGATTTCTCTTTCTGGCATAACCTCTAACAAGGTGTTGGGCCAAAAGTACATTGTCTACCAGATTCCTTCCCCCCACAAAAGCTGCCTGTGCATGATCAATCAACCCTGGTAGAATGGAGCTCATTCTGTTAGACAGGATTTTAGTAATAATCTTGTAGACAACATTGGAGCATGCTTTGGGCCTGAAGTCCTTAACCCTAGGGTTAACTCTGACTTTAGGAATGAGAGCCACAGTAGCATGATTGATTTGCTTTAAAAGTCTGCCACTAATGAAAAATTCAGATACAGCATCATATAAGGTATGGCTAACAAGATCCCACTTTTCTTTAAAGAAAGCTGATGTGAACCCATCCGGTCCTGGAGATTTATTGTTGCCAATGGAGAACAAGGCCTCTTTAACCTCAGCAATATCAACCTTCTTTGTCAAGCTTGTACAATCAGATTGTGAAATTGTGGGGCCTTCTTGATATACATCCCAGTCAACACCTTGAGTAGGGACAGTTCTTCCAAAAAGCTGAGTGAAGTACTGGATGAATTCACTTGCAATTTCCTCCTGACAAGTGGTCACTCTGTCATCCTCAAGGATAAGGAAGGGAATGGCATTATTAGTATTCCTCTTCTTCATGAGATTATGAAAAAATTTGGTGCATTTATCCCCTTCAGTGACCAAGTCACGCTTGGTTTTCTGCTGGAAGAAGGATCTCTCTGCATCCAAGTAAAAGTTAGCCTTCTTCCTCAGGATATCACTTTCTTTGATCAAAGCTGGATTGCTGGGGTCCAGAATAAGCATCTTCATGTGGGTGCTGTACATCTTCCTGGCATCCTCAGCTTTCTGAGATATATGTCCAAACTCATGTCTATTCAGCTGCTTCAAAGGGTACTTGAGTTTCTTGAGCTTAGTGCAAAGTCTGTACTGCCTAGTTCCAACAATTCTCTGGTCCCAAATCTGTCTGACCACTCTATCAAAATCATCATGGTTGGTCCACATATTGTAGAATTTAAAGGATTTGGTTCCATGGGTATGGGTAGGTAGTAGTTTCAACAAAACAGGGCAGTGATCAGACACTATCTCCATATCTCTGAATTCAGCCCAGCATTCCCAATCCAACTTATCCCAATCATAGTTCACAAGTACCCTGTCTAACTTAGCCCACTTATCACCTTTATTCCAAGTGAAATCCAACCCAGTAGAATTAGCATCTGTCAGGTCATTATGCAGTCTGAAATGTCTCAAATCACTCATGAAGTAAGCACTTTGACTCTGGCAATTGACTCTTTCATTGGAGCTAATAACTGAGTTGAAATCTCCCATGATAGCCCAAGGGTCATTTAGGTTATCAGCCATACCAGTAAGAAAGTCCCAGAGAGTTCTTCTAGCAGTCACACAATACAATGCATAGATAAAAGAGATGAAAAAGCACTTCTGAGAAATAAGACATTTGACCTTGCAGTGCATACATTGATCAGTAGTAGCCAAAACAGTACATTCTACAAAAATTGGGTTCCAAAAAATTGCCATTCTCCCATCCTCAATATGCTCAAAATTATGTTTAAAGTGCCATGATGGGAGTTTATTACTAGCAAAAAGGTTGAGTTTGGCGTCACTCATCTTGGTTTCCAAAATGCAAAACATTTTAATACCAAGATCATAGATGTATTTACACAAAAAAGCTTGCTTAGAGGCCCTGCCAAGGCCTCTAATATTCCAACACAGTATCTTCATCAACGGTAAGGGCCATAGCCCCTTCCCCTTCCTCTGTTAACCCCACCTCGGTATCCTCCAGTCTGGCCTCCCCCTTTGTTGTATCCAGTTTTCAGTTTTCCATCCCTGATAGGGTGTGTGGTAAGTTTGCCCTTGCCACCTCCTACTTGTGTGAAGCCATCACCCTCAGTGTGGGTAGTGAAGGATGGGCCAGGATCATTTGGGTTTTGGGCCACACCATCAGAGGTATCCTTTCCCTTCCCTTTGTTTTCCAAAGTGTTGTTCACATCATCTCTCCCATTATTCTTTCCCTTTTGTGGTTGGTGTTGCTTTCTAGTTGTTGCTTGTGCTTCTGTAAGCATTATGGTTTTGAGGGTTTCAACCCTAGCCCTTTCTTTTGCTTTTTGTTCTTCATGGAATCTCCTCTTGTTGATATCATGAAGAACTGAGCAGTTAAAGGGGTCATGGCCAAAACACTTACAGTGATAGCAGTATTGTGGCATGTCCTCATACTCCACCTTTTGAACATAGCTACCCCCAACAAAATCCACCTCAACAGAAGTGGGAGGTGTAAGGGATAGGTCCATGTTTATCAACATTCTGCAGTAGTTGGGCTTCTGATATTTAAGCTCATCATTCTCTTCCTGATCTTCAGCACTCAACTTGGAAGCCACTGTGTGAGTGAGGCCATCCGTGTACATGGGTGTGCCCAGTTGAGACCCTATGTGAGATAGAGCATTTGAGGACCAGAACCTCATGGGAACATTCCAAAGCTTAACCCAAACAGGCATGGTTGAAAAGGACTTAACATCCCACATAAAGTCATCAGGAGGGATGTTAATAAGCAATTTCTTATTATTGATTTCCTTCTTGGCAAGTAAGAGTGCAGAATCCCTATCTTCATTGGTAAGGAATTTGAAGACAACCCATCCTTGGTGGTGAGGCAGAAACTTACACTTGACTCCCCAACTGTCAACCAGTTTTTGAATAGCTAACAGCCCAGGGAATCTGCCAGTGAAGCAACCCACCAGACAAGGTCCCCAAATTTCTTCCACAGTCAGCATGTCTTCTTCAGGTATAAAGCATTTAGGAGCAACTACCTTGTGAAGCTTCATTCCTTTATCTTCAGCCCTGTTTTTCTTGAAAAAGGAGGCAAAAGATTTCTTTCCATCAATCGGCTTATCCACTTTATCTTCATTCAGTTTATCTCTACTCTTGCCAGCATCAGGGGGTTCTTTTTCCTTCTCTTTCTCCTCATTGCAGGTGGGTTGTTCCAGAGGTGTATCAGAAACATTCTCAGTAGGTGTTTCCTTATTCAAAGGTTGTTCATTGGCAGTGACATTGTCAACATCATCAGTTAGGATGGCTTCCAGGTTCTGCTCCAGTGAGATTTGGAGAGCCCTAGCAACTTCCTCTTCATCAATTGAGGTATCAAAAGAGGACTGAACCGAAGGTTCACCCTTTTCCTCATCAGACGATTCCTCCCCAGCATCCACAGTGTTCACAACATCCAATTCATCATCTACAACAAGTTTGGTACTCTTCTTCTTCTTCCTCGTAGCAGGAGGAGGAGAATGTGCAGGGGTATTCGTCGTCTTCTTAGGCTTCTTCCCCATGGCAAGAGACAAAGAGAGACAAGCCACACTTACCTGGAATTCATCGAAGAAGAGTGCGTAGAAGATGAACAGTAAATCTCCAACCCTAGCTTGCGTTGACTTCGGGAGATGATGGAAACCAGGGATTCCACCAATGGAGAAGCTCGCCAGACCAAGGAGATGAAGAATCTGAAACCAAACGGGAGTTACACCATCACCAGCGCCGCGAAAATGAACGGAGAAGACAACCGGACACTGTTCATGCCGATCGCCTCAGAGCGAAATCTGTCCGAACTTTTTGAGAGCTCTTTCATTGAGAGCTCTTTCAATGGGTAACATGTAAATTATTATTACCCAAATCAAACGAATACAAATACAAAGTGTCAACAGCTTAACCACAACGTGGTTACTTGCTTAAGTTATAACTATCTACAAAGAAATTACAACTCACTTGTAATACAACGAAACCAAAACACTAACACAAGGAAATGCAATCTAACGAAAACCAAGAATGGGAGGTTGTCTTAACACGAGACAACCAACTCCATTACATCAAATAGAATCTGAGACAAGTGTACACCAACAAGAATAAGTGCAATGACAAGGCAAAGTTCATTCCATTCCACTTGCAAAAGACCTGGGCGAGTTAATAGCTTCCCGCAATTAGGCATGAAGCATCAGGCCCTAATCACAGTATAGGCATAAGGTCAAAAACACACAGCAACACAGCATCACAGATCCATGTCCATTCTGCTTGCACAACCTGGGCGAGTTCACAGCTTAAAACATCAGGCCCTAACCTCAATGCAAGCATAAGACAAAGCACACAGCATCACAGCATCACACATCCAAGTACAGCTATCTAGGTAGTAGATTAGAAGATGGGCCAGTGAAGTATCCAAGGCTGAAATCTGTTACGAGATCAGCAGGTACTCCAACTCTGGTTGAAGGCTCAAAGCCCAGTAATAGCAGGACCAAATCCATCAGGAGTTTAGAAGCACCAATGGACCATTTGCACCAAGTAATACCAAGTCAAAACCTGTCTCACACAAATGAGCTAGGATGGAGTGCTCAGGCATAAGGTGATAGTGCTCTACCCTGATGAGAGAGTTCACAAAACAAAGCCAGAAAGATTATCCATGTCATCCACACAGCATCCAAGATGAATCCAAGTTGAACCATAAAAGGTAGGGGGTGCACACCAGTTTGCAAATACTCAACCAAAAGAGGGGTATAAGTGAGTGCATCCAGGTGTGTTCCCAGAGATAGAAGAAGGAGGAAAAGGAAAAGATAGAGAAGCAAAGGAGGAGGGAGAAGCAAGAGAAAGAAGAAGGGGAAAGAGGGATGGACAAGGAAAGGAGAGGTGTTGAACACCAACAAGCCAGGACCCAAATCAATCTCTATCTATCCAGAAGGGGTTAATAGAGGTTGGTTTGTTTCCTCACAACCCCACCAGTCCACAAAACCAGTGGGGCCCCACCCACCCAACCAGCACCAAAGGGAAGACACACCAACCTTCAAACATCAAAACAAAGAGGGTTTAAATGAGTGAAGCTTAGTGTGTTTCCAGACTCAGAAGAAAGGAGAGAAGAAGAGGAAGACCAAGAAGGAGGGAGAAACAGAAAGAAGGAAGAAGGGGAGAGAGGGGATAGAAAGAAAAGAAAAGAATAAAGGGTAAAAGCACCCTCCAGCCCTGGATCCAATCCATTCCCTACCTATCCAGAAGGGGTAGATAGGGTATGGTTTGTTTCCATGCCCCAATAGCACCCAAGCTATCAGGAGCCCAACCACCCAAGGGAGGAGACAAGTTAAACTAACAGGTATCAAATCCAAGGAGTGATTTGGCACATATTATTTAACTTGCCTCCTAGAATAGAANGAAGAAGGGAGAGAGTGAAGAACCCTAGACCCAAGCCAGTCTCTACAATTCCAGAAGGGGATTACGTAGCCTGGTTTGTTTCCCACCAAAAAGCACCCCCCAAGGACCCATAACAAGGGTTAGAGATCCTCCTAGGAGGGTTTCTAACATTTGAAATGTTTCCAGCCCCAAAGAAATTGGGCATAGGGATAACACCAGTTACCCAAAGGTCCCCAGTGTTAATCAAATGTCCAGCAAACAACCACAGTGAAAATCCCAACCAATCCTCAACAAGGAGGGGTAGGGTCAGCGCAGGAATCACAAGTAACATCCAGGGAATCCAATCAGAGATATCCAAAGGGTGGGGGAGGTCTTAAACACCATTGGGATATAATCTGTTCATTACTTTGAAGACCCCCACCTTGATCTTGCACACAATACCATCAATATTAATGGCCTGGTTGTCAAAGTACACACCATTCCTCAATCTCCAAATGTGGTAGGCTGTGCTAAGAATAGCCAGCCTTATCATCTTCCTCCTAGAGCAATGGTTGCTCCTCAGTCTCCTTAACCAAGTAAGGGCTCTATCCAGGGTAGACAGGGTAGGGCCAATCTCAAGCCATGATCTGATAGCATTCCATATGAGTGTGGAGGTTTCACAGCTGAAAAAGAGGTGCTGACCAGTTTCCTCCTCCTTGTGGCAGAGCTCACATAATCTATTCTCCATATCAATGAAGTGAAGGCTGGTTTTGGTAGGAATTCTCTTACGGAAGATCAACCAAGCACAGAATGAATATCTGGGTGGGATGTAGGATTTCCAAATAGCCTTCATCCAGGGTCTCATTTCACCCCTGGTTCTAAGTATATCATAAACTTTGGTAGCAGATATTTCACCCAGATTACAGAGTTGATTTTCAAGTTCCCATCTGTTCCCACACTTGAGTATTAGCATGTCTCTGATTTCAGTCAGCTTCTTGAAAAAGTGGGAGTCCTTCTTCCCAGGACTCCAAGTCCAAAAGTCATTACCATCAAGATAAACAGAATGAACCCATTGCACCCACAGGGTTTCCTTGTTAGAGGCAATATTCCACAGGTTCTTGCTCAAAATTGCCTGATTCCAGATTATGGGCTGATTCAAACCAAGCCCCCCTTCATCCTTGGGCTTGCAGATATCCTCCCAAGCAACCTTACAGAACTTACTCCCCCAAAGGAAAGTTCTACAAAGGGAGGTTATTCTATCCAAGACAGATTTATGAATAGGGAAAGCTTGGAACCAGAATCCTTCAATACCTTGGATAACAGATCTGATGAGTTCCAATCTTCCTGCAGCAGACAGGGTTTTGGTGTTCCATTTTCTGATATGTTCATCCACCTTGTTCACAAGTGGGGCAAAGTCTCTTTCAGAAGCTCTCTGTGAGGTCAGAGGGAGTCCCAGGCATCTAACAGGCAGTTTACCCTGAGGGAAGGGCACCATAGCTAGGATATCCTCTTTTCTGTCTTTTATCTCTCCAGCCAGAAAGATATTAGATTTGAGAGGGTTAACATGCAAGCCAGATACTTGGGAGAAAATATTGATAGCCTTAGCCAACACATTGACAGAATCCACATTTCCCCTGCAAAACATCATCACATCATCAGCAAAAGTAACATGAGTAATACCCAGTTTAGAGCACCTGTTATGGAAGGTGAATCTGCTTCCATATAGCATTCTCCTAATCAGCCTTGAGAGGTATTCCATACAGAAAAGGAATAATGTTGGGGCCATGGGGTCACCCTGTCTAATCCCTCTTTTGCATTTAATGAAGCCATGCAAGCCTCCATTAATAGAGAGAGAGAAGGATGCAGTGGTGACACACTCCATGATCCATTTCACAAAAATGGGGGGGAAGCCAAGTCCCTGAAGTGTGTCCCTCAAAAAGTCCCAAGAGATTGTGTCATAAGCTTTTGAGATGTCCAGCTTTAGCATACAACAAGGAGGTGATCTCTTTCTAGCATACCCCCTAACCAGATGTTGTACCAGAAGGATATTGTCCACAATGCTCCTGCCCTTAATGAAAGCAGCCTGGGCAGGGTTAATGAGGCTAGAAAGTAGTCCAGCCATTCTGTTGGAGAGGATTTTAGTGATTATTTTATAGACCACATTGGAGCAGGCTATAGGTCTATAATCTTTGGCACTAGGGTTCTCCCTGACCTTAGGAATGAGGACAACCAAGGCATGATTAATCTGCTTAAGGAGTCTCCCACTCAAAAAGAATTCAGAAACAGCATCAAACACAGTATCACCAACAATGTCCCATTTCTTCTTGAAGAAGGCAGCTGTATAACCATCAGGTCCTGGGGCCTTATCATCACCAATGCTGAAAAGGGCTTCTCTGACTTCAGCTCTATCCACATTCCTGACCAAGTCAATGGCATCCTGGTGTTGGATGATGGGCCCCTCTTTAAAGACATTCCAATCCACCGGGGAAGTAGGGACTGTATTACCAAAAATCTGATTATAGTAGCCAATGAATTCCTCAACAATAGCCTCCAGAGAAGTAGTAGTTGTTCCTTGGGATGTAATCAAAACAGGGATGGCATTCAACACACTTTGCTTCTTTACCGTTGCATGGAAGAATTTTGTGCATTTGTCCCCTTCATTAATAAAGTTACACTTCACCTTTTGTTGGAAAAAGGATCTTTCTGCATCAGAGTAGAAAGAGGCTTTCTTCCTGGTATTGGCAACAAGCTGGAGTAGCTCCAAGTTATCAGGGTCCTTGTACACCTTATCCATGAGGTCATTGTAGGACTTTCTAGCCTCCTCAGCCCTGGAAGAGATATGTGCAAAATCCTTGTTGTTCAACTGTTTGAGAGGATGCTTCAGCATCTTCAATTTTCTGCATAGTCTAAACTGTCTAGTACCATTAAACCTCATATCCCATACATGCTTCAAAGTATTATCAAAAGAGTCATGTTTAAGCCACATGTTGAAGAATTTGAAGGGTTTAGGGCCTTTGGTGGATGATTGGATGAGGTGGAGCAGAACAGGACAGTGGTCAGATTGGAACTCCATGGGCTTAAATTCAGCCCAACAATCCCAATGTAGAGCATCCCATTCACAGTTCACCATCACCCTATCCAATTTGGCCCATTTGTTCCCTCTGTTCCAAGTGAAGTGAGTACCAGTGGCCTTGGCATCAATCAAATCATTATTGAGCCTAAAGTGCAGCAGATCAGTCATATCATAAGCATAGGTGTGGCAGTTTAATCTCTCACTGGAGTTCAGAACTGAGTTAAAATCCCCCATGATGGCCCAGGGGGTCTTTATATTCACAGCAAAATCAGAAATTGTTTCCCATAGTTGTCTTCTAACAGTTACATTGTATAGAGCAAAAACAAATGTAATGTGGAAGCATTTCTAGGAAACATTACACAAAATTCTGCAATGGATGAATTGATCACCAACATCCAGCACAGTACAAGTAACAAAAAGTGGGTTCCATATAACAGCCATTCTCCCATCATTAATCATAGCAAAATTATCAGTTGAAGACCAAGAAGGGAGTTTGTTATGGAGAAAAAGCTTAAACATGGCTTCTGACATTTTGGTTTCCAAAATACAGCTCATGTGCACACCAAGATCCAAAATATATTTACACAAAAAGTTTTGTTTAGAGGGCCTATTAAGCCCCCTAAAGTTCCAGCAGAGTATCTTCATCAAGAGTTAGGGCCAGGGCCCCTTCCCCTACCTCTTTATGTACCCCCCTGTTACCATGGTTGTGTCCACGTCCACTGCTTCTAGTTTCCCTTCTGAGCTGTGGTTGTTTGTTGCCATTGTTGAAGTTTGCTTCCTTAAGAGGATGTGTAGTAAGGGATCCCCTTCCTTTTTCCACAAGTGTGAAGCCATCATGATCATCCTTTTTGGAGAAGGAGGGTGAGGGTTCATTGGGGTCAGCAGGTTTCTCACCACCTTTAGTTCCTTCTAAAACCTGTTTGCCTTTTTGATTCTGTTTGGCCTTCTCCTTCTCCTTGTCGTTGTCAACCAAGAGGGAAGTTTTCAAAACCTCAACTCTAGCCTTGTCCAAAGCTATTTGTTCTTCAGCAGTTTCCTTTCTCTGAATCTCATGGAGATCAAGGCAGTCAAAGGGTGTGTGTCCAAACTTCTCACAATGATAGCAGTAAAGAGGCAGGTCTTCATATTCTACATGTTGTATATAGCTGCCTCCCACAAAGTTGACCTTCACAGAGGAGGGAAGGGGTTTGGATAAGTCCATGTGAATGAGCACCCTACAAAAGTTTGGTTTCTTGTAAGCCAAATTGTCATCAGGGTCCTCCTCCAAGGTGAATTTGGATGCCACTTTGTTGGTTAGGCCATCAGTAAAGAGTGGTCTTCCCAGTTTTGAGGCTATTTTGGACAAAGAATTATGGCCCCAGAATTGCATTGGCACATCCATAAGCTTGACCCAAACTGGCATGGTGGAAAATGATTTTGCATTCCACATAAACCCATCCTGGGGTATGTTGAGGAGCAACTTTTTGTTGCTTATTCTATGGTCATCCATATGTAGCACTGAGTCCCTGTCCTCATTGGAGAGGAATTTGAAGATCACCCAGCCCTTATGATGGGGCAAGAATTGGCAGGGCACTTTCCAAGATTCCACCAAGGATTGAATGGGGGCAAGGCCAGGGAATCTGCCAGTGAAACACCCAACCAAGCATGGTCCCCAAAGCTCCTCCATTGGTGTAACATCTTCTAGCTGAATAAAGACCTCCTCATCTTCAGCCATGTCCACCTGATGAAGCTTCATTCCTTAATCCTCTGATCTGTTTTTCTCAAACAGTGATGCAAAGGTCTTTTTCTCTTTAGGTATATCAGCTTTATTACCAGGAGTATTGCCATCAGTCTTCCCAATCTCATTTCCACTGTTTTTCCCATTGTCTTCCTTTTCACAGTTCTCCTTCCCAATAGATTCAGCAGTTTCAGGAGCTTCAGCATTGGCTGGATTAGCTACTGGAGCATCTCCCTTGTTGCCATCACTCTTATCCTTCAGCAAATCCTGCTCAATCCTCTCCTCATCAAGAGAAGGGCTTTGGAAATCAGAACCATCATCGTCTTCAACCATGACCTCACAAGGTTTAGAGCAAGGATGGAAATCCTCCTCAGTCATGACCGGATAGTTATCCACAGCATCAGAACACTCCACAGACTCCCCTCCAGCCCCAGACACACCCTCCATATAACGAAGAAAGTTACGCAACTCTTTCTTGTTTGGAGGAGTGGGAGGTGGAGGTCTACGATCCTTCTTCTTGCCCTTCGCCATCTGAGAATAGCTCAAAACAAAGGAAGGACCAGCCGCACTTACCAGAAGTCCATCAGGAAGCTTGTTGTCGAAGGAGATGAACAGTGTCGCGAACCCTAGCTAGTTCGTTGACTCCCAAATCTTGAACAACGCCGCTGGAATTCAGGATGGATAGGCTCGCCTTGGAGTGTAGAAGACCGATCTGCAACCAAAGGTGGAGAAATCCAAGAGAGCACGCCGGAAAATGGACGGAACTGGTGCGCGGTTACTGTTCATCGCGATCGCCAGAGAGAGAAACTCTGTCCGCCCATTGAGAGCTCTTTCAAGATTCTATGGGTGGTGGTGCATGGCCGTTCTTAGTTGGTGGAGCGATTTGTCTGGTTAATTCCGTTAACGAACGAGACCTCAGCCTGCTAACTAGCTATGCGAAGGTATCCCTTCGTGGCCAGCTTCTTAGAGGGACTACGGCCTCTAAGGCCGCGGAAGTTTGAGGCAATAACAGGTCTGTGATGCCCTTAGATGTTCTGGGCCGCACGCGCGCTACACTGATGTATTCAATGAGCGTATAGCCTTGGCCGATAGGTTCGGGTAATCTTTGAAATTTCATCGTGATGGGGATAGATCATTGCAATTGTTGGTCTTCAACGAGGAATTCCTAGTAAGCGTGAGTCATCAGCTCGCGTTGACTACGTCCCTGCCCTTTGTACACACCGCCCGTCGCTCCTACCGATTGAATGATCCGGTGAAGTGTTCGGATCGTGGTGATGTGGGCGGTTTGCTGCCCGTGACGTTGCGAGAAGTCCATTGAACCTTATCATTTAGAGGAAGGAGAAGTCGTAACAAGGTTTCCGTAGGTGAACCTGCGGAAGGATCATTGTCGAACCCTCGCGGTAGAATGACTTGCCAACCTGTACCAATTATTGATTCGAGTGTCGGGGTGCTGTCTTTCTGATTTGCCCAGACGAACAAAAACACCGGCGCAGCAGCGCCAAGGAATATAATAATGAGTGTGCAACCTTGCAGAGCTCAATTATGTTGCCTGTGAGCTTCGCATCCTTTTAATAAAAATGACTCTCGGCAATGGATATCTCGGCTCTTGCATCGATGAAGAACGTAGCGAAATGCGATACTTGGTGTGAATTGCAGAATCCCGTGAACCATCGAAACTTTGAACGCAAGTTGCGCCTCAAGCCATTGGGTTGAGGGCACGTCTGCTTGGGTGTCATGCACTATGTCTCCCCTCTCGTGTGTGGAGTGGGAATAGATCCTGGCCTCCTGGGCCCTTCCTTGGGCGTGGTTGGCCGAAAATGTTGTCCT
>OOIL02004771.1:25846-47155 GCA_900332095.2 Cuscuta campestris | reverse complement strand
AGAACGGTTTTTGCTGCTCTATTTGGGTTTGCAGGCCCTGTCTGTTGCCACCATGCCATGAGGTAAGCTCGTATCCCATGTGTAGTTGATCTTGTGAAATGGAATAGAGATTCAAAATGTGTCCAAATGGCTTTGCTGTAATGACAATCCTTGAGTGTATGGTTGGCGTTATCTTCATTTTTCCTGCAAAAAAGACATAGAGGGAAGGCAAAAGTTGAATTTGGTTAATTGCTTGGGGAAGGGTATGGTGTTGTTGTAGAGTCTCCAAAGAAAAGTGGAGACTTTAGGATATTGGTCCTTGTGCCAAGCATATTCTAAGAAAGGAATAGGGTTGCTTTTCTCTCTCACAGCCTCTTTAGCAAGCCGTAAAGTGAAGCCAGATTGGCCATCCTTCCAGGTGAGATGGTTTTGGTCATTCAGGGTAAGGTATTCATCTGTAATTGCATTGGTTTGACAATTGAAGAGGCGGATAGGGATTTCAGATTTGAATTTGAGAAGAAAATGAAATTGGAGAAGAGAGGATGAAAATTGGAGAAGAAGATGGCATCGGCGACAACTGGGGAAGAAGATGGAAACGGGAACAAAATGAAATTGGGGAAGAAGATGGAAACGGGAAAGAAAACGGGAAAAGAAAAGGGAAATGAAACGGAAGTATGAAGAGCACGTGTCATCTGATGGGAACCGTCATCTTACCGAAACTCGTCATCTTACCAGAGTCAATCCCATATATATATGTGTGTGTGTGTGTAGGTATAATATATATATATATATATATATATATATATATAACAAAGCACAATCTATTAACACCAAAGCATTCATACAAACCCAAGACCTGGGCAGAAAACACCAAACACATACTACTGCAAACTACAAACAACACCAGTGGCTAATCTTCATTGATTCAGTCCCCTCTGTTCACTGCCATGGCTAACCCATTCTTCACCTCTTCAGCAACTTTTGCACTAGTTTCTTCTCTCTTGTTATGAAGCTTGGAGTTCCTTGCCTTCCACACATAATAGCAGCAGGATATATATATATATATATATATATATATATATATATTGTGTGTGTGTGTGTGTGTATATATATATATATATATATATATTTGTTAAGCAGAAGAAATGATTTTATTAATGAAAACGAAACGAAGGTACAATTTCTTGAGCAAGTGCAGCTCTAACTCTAGTAGGACAAGAACTAAGATAAGGATAGATAATAAAAGAATCAGTCTTGTGCCTATCCTCCTTTGCTAAAAGATCAGCCGGCTGATTTCCTTCCCGAAGCACATGTGAAATCCAAACTCCATTGTCAGAGATAAGGCGTGAGAGAATGTCAATAGGGAAAGGAGAGGCAGCAAGGTGAGTAGATTTAGAGATCCTCCGAATCACCTCCAAAGCATTCGTTTCAAAAATGATTTCTTTTTGAAAAGAAAACGCCCATGTAATAGCTTGAATTGCTGCAAGAACCTCAGCTTGGAAGGAAGAGTTGCACGAGAGACGAAATGAAGCTGCACAGACAAACAAACCCTCTTTATTGCGTAGTATACCAGCTCCTCTTTGGCAGTTGGGTGTAAAAGAGGCATCAACATTAAGCTTAAGCCTACCCTTTGGTGGTGCAAGCCATTTAACAATACGCACTTTAGCCTCCGTTTTGAAAATAGGTAAAAGATGCATATTGGTGAGCCACACATCCTTAACCCGAAGCTTCTTTGGAGCTTTGATGGCAACCCATTGATAGATATAAAGAGAGATAGTATTAATCAAAGCATCAGTGTTAAGCTTAGAAATCTCACCATGGATGATAGCATTCAAGTGCTTCCAAATATGCCAACAAATGATGGATGGTGTATGTTTCCTAAGAAAGCCATGGATGGTGTTATTACCCCTTAACCACCAGTTCATGAAGTGCTGATTGACTGAAGAAGAATATATATATATATGAAGTGTTATTACCCCTTACCCCTTAACCACCAGTTCATGATAGCATTTGTCTTTCATTGCTCTACCACTTTTGGGTAGACTCACCCATTTCCTTTTTGGAGCGTTTGCTCCCTCTTGTATGCCTTACTTTCTCTTTAATAAAAACTTGTTTTTTCAATAATATATATATATATATATATATATGATGGCGGAGGAAATTTCTCTCTCTAACTTTCCGGCGACCTCACCGGAAAATACACATAGGCCCCTGAACAACAATCTTAACCGCCTCTTCTCCGAGGTGGTCTCCTCAGGTTTCAAGGGAAAGCAGCTTGAAGGGAAACCTACTGGCCTCTTTAAGGGTATACCATCTGTATCCTTCACCAACAAGGATATTAAAGACCTCTCATCCAGATTCAAGCATGCCTTGGTAGCCAAGTTCCAGTCCAGACCGTCCTTCACGACCATGAGAAATTTCATGCAGCAGCTTGGCCTTCAAGGTAAATTCAATATCTCCACATTATCTCACCAAAGATTTCTCCTTAATCTGGAGCTAGAAGAAGACTATTTACGTCTTTTCATGAGGAGATCATGGAGAGTGCATGGCTATAATATGACTCTCACAAAATGGAGTCCTTCCCTCTCCCAAGAATCTGAGAGCCCTATCATGCCCATATGGATCTCAATCCCCAACCTGCCCATCCATCTTCATGACAAAAGGGCTCTACTTATAATAGCCTCCACCATTGGACACCCTCTCAAGGTTGATTCTTGCACCCTAAATTTCTCTAGACCTCAACTTGCCAGATGCTGTGTTGAGGTGGACATCTCCTCTCTAAGGCATTTGCACGAAAACATCCTTCACTCCCCCATCCTTGAGGAAGTTGAGGAGCCTACAATGTACAGCCTTGCTATTGTTCCCTACGAAGGGGCAACCCTACTGGTGGATGATGTGCCTGAGGTGGGGTTTTTCAACAACCCCATGGATATTGAGGAAACAATTTTAGCTTTAGATGATTTCCCTCCTTTACCAAAAAAGGGTAATACAGGAGTTCCCAACAGCCCCAAAGCTTCTAAATCCAGTGGTAAGGTAAGGAACCACCCAATGTTGACCAGAACTCTGGCCTCAAACAGATTCTCTTCCCTCTCCTCTCAATGATAGGTCTCTTCTGGAACATTCGTGGTGTATATATCTCCCTCCCACGCCTTATCTCTCTTCATCATAAATATAAGTTTGATTTCATCTCGCTCATGGAGCCTCTTGTTGATCAAAATAAGCTTGACTGGTATAAACTCAAACTTGGATTTCCAAAGGGTTTACAAGCTTTGAATAATAAAATCTGGTTTTTCTGGAATGACTCTCAACTCTCTCTCCAGGCAGTTATAGAGCATGAACAAACCATCTCATGCTCCTTCTCCACCCCGGGAGAGTCATCATCTATATGGATCTCTAGTATCTATGGGAAACATTGCAGAAAGGATAGGGAGAGCCTTTGGACCTCTCTAAGAGATCTGTTCCCTAGGAATGACCCTTGGATCTTAGGAGGAGATTTCAACACTGTTGCCTCAATTACTGAACACAAAGGGGAGGTTTGTCCAAATATTGGAGGCATTGAAGACTTTGTGCAAACCATACATGACTGTGAACTCTTCTCCCCTCCATTTTTGGGAAGTCAATTCACTTGGTTTGGTAAAAGAGGAAGAGGTAGGGTTTACAGAAGGCTTGATAGAATTCTCACAAATGAACTCTTCATGGACCATTTCCAGCTCACTGAAATAAAACACCTGGGTAGAGGTAATTCAGACCATAGACCTCTCCTTTTGAAGGCCTTTCCAAATCAGCATACAGGACCTAAACCCTTCAAATTCATCAATGCTTGGTGCTCCCACTCCTCCTTTAATGACCTCCTAAAATCAAATTGGCCTGAGAGCTACACAGGAGGAGGTATGAGAGGACTGGCTCTGAAGCTGTCAAATTTAAAGAAGGCCCTTATCACCTGGAATAAGGAAACCTTTGGTAACATTTTCGAGGCAGTCTCCAAAGCAGAGGATAGGGCAAATAAGGCAGAGGAAATCCTAGAACAGAATGATAGTGAGGCAAACCTAACTGAATTCAAGCTTGCAAACGCTCTCCTGCAGCAAGCCTTGAAGAAAGAATAATCTTTTTGGGCTCAAAAGGCTAATATTAGATGGATCTCCCAAGGAGATGCTTCTACGGCTTTCTTCCACTCCTTTGTGAAAGGGAGAAGAAGTAGGCTGAAAATAACATCTCTAAAAGGGGCTGGAGGCTCAATACACACCCACCAGGACGACATAGCCAAAGAGGCAGTGGAACATTTCACTAAGGTCTTCTCTACAAATTATGAGGGTGATATGGATGGTATATTTAGACACCTCATCAGCAGTGTCTCAGAGGCAGAAAATGTAGCCATTGGAGCCATACCAGAAGAGGAGGAAATCAAGAAAATAATATGGTCCCTCAATGCCAATAGCACAGCTGGAACTGATGGATTCAATGGCTATTTCTTCAGATATTCTTGGGAGATTATAAAAGTGGATGTTTGCAAAGCTGTTCTGGAATATTTCTTGGGAATTCCTATGCCCAAGGCTTTTGGAAGCACCTTAATTACACTCATTCCAAAAACTGATGGGGCGATTACCTTGGATCATTTCAGACCCATCTCACTCTCTACTTTCTTTAGCAAAATAACCTCTAGACTCCTGAGCGACAAGCTAAAAATGATCATCCCTAATCTTATCTCCTTAGAACAAGCTGCTTTCCAACAAGGAAAAGGCATCACCGAGCATGTTCTCATGGTCAAGGAAATGGTCCAACAACTTTCCGCGAAGGTGAGAGGGGGAAACTGCATTATAAAGCTTGACCTATCCAAAGCTTTTGATAAGCTCTCTTGGAAATTTTTAAGGGAATTACTTTTGAAACTTGGATTCTCTCCTATTGTGATTAAACTGCTTATGGGGAATTTAGAGTCCACTTTCTTCTCTGTTTTGATCAATGGCCAACCAAAAGGTTTCTTTCCCATGAAATGTGGAGTTAAACAAGGGGACCCCTTATCCCCCCTCCTCTTTATCCTTGCTATGGAAG
Organism: Cuscuta campestris; assembly: GCA_900332095.2. Lineage (NCBI taxonomy): Eukaryota > Viridiplantae > Streptophyta > Magnoliopsida > Solanales > Convolvulaceae > Cuscuta > Cuscuta campestris. The sequence continues at coordinate 42,130 of OOIL02004771.1, read as the reverse complement.
GGCTGACCAGAATGCTCCAACACTGCACTTCAAATGGGTTATTGATCCCTTTCTCCTCTGGTAGAGTCCATCCTCCTAGTCATTTACTTTATGCAGATGATATTGTAATCTTCACTAATGTAGATTCCAGAAATCTTTTAAAACTCGGGAGTGCTCTCTCCACCTTCATGAAGGCTTCTGGACAGGAAATAAACTTTGCCAAAAGCCAAGTTATTGTCCATGAAAAAATGAACCCATCAACCAAGAGATGTATTAAAAGAATCCTGGGAATCCACTGTAACTCAAAGGAGTTCACCTATCTTGGATCGACTATAGTAAAGGGAAAGCTGAGGAAAATTCATTGTAAAGACTTGATTGGTAAGTTCGAGAGGAGAATTAACACTTGGTATAGCAAGAAGCTAAACCAAATGGGAAGACTCATTCTCATCAAACATGTACTTTCCTCAATCCCTTTACATATTCTGGCTGCACAAACAATTCCCAAGTCAATTCTTAAGAGTCTTAACAGACTAATGGCAAACTATTTCTGGGGTGTTAAGGACCATGGGTACAAATATCACTGGCGCAAATGGGAGAGAAAGTGCTTGCCCCTGGAAGAGGGTGGACTTGGACTAAGGAACTTCACACACTGTCAACAAGCTGCATCCATTGATCTTTGGTGGAAAATAACTCATGGACAATCAATTTGGAGCAAGTACATGAAGATGAAGTACCTTAGGGATGGCCAATACAGACCACATCTTTACGACTCCTACACATGGAAAGCAATATGTAAAATTGTCCCAAGAACTCTTCCTTTTTGCACAATCACCCAGGATGAAATAACTTGGAATGAAGGACCCTACAGCTTTCAAAAAGCCTATCTTTCCACAATAGATCACATGCCAAAGCAAACCAGCTGCTCCTACATTTGGGACAAGAGGCAGATGGGAAAGATTAGTTTATTTCTTTGGAGGGGATTAAATAGGCTTCTTCCTTTTCCATGTCACCTTCAAAAGCTGAAGATCTTCATTCCGGAACTATGCCCCTTTTGCAATGAGGTTAACGTAGATGAGCACCACATTCTGATAAATTGTAACAGGGTAGCAGAGGTGTGGAAATCCTACGCTTATGCAGCTGGTGCCCCCTCCTTCACTTGTGATCTCACCCTCCATCAAGCCCTGCTAAGCTGGTGGTTTTCTTCCAACAAGTCCACTATCAAAGGAAACATTCATATGATCCTCCCAGGACTGATAACTTGGTCAGTATGGAAGAGCTACAACTCTATCAGATTTGAAGCTGGAAGTTTTTCTCGGGACAGACTCATGACGTCCATCAACCTCTTGCTACAAACTTGGTTTTGGGCACACAAAATGGATACAACATTTCTTTACAATTATAATGTTTTTAGATTTGGTATTCACACCTTCAAAAATACCCGAGTGAACTATTAGCTCTCTGGGCCTGTAATACTTTCCTTTTTCCCTCTTTGGATGAATAAAAGTTTCCTCTTTAAATATATATATATATATATATATATATATATATATATATATATATCCTTCAACCCTAATTTCTCTTCAGGGTTTTGCAGCCTACACCGCAGCTTCTATAATCTTCGCCGGGTTTTCTTCCATCAGAATGGGCAGAGTAACCAAGAAAACAAACACCAAAGTTAATTCCGCTCCTGCAAAAGCTCCTCCAAGCAAGCCGATGACGAGAGGCAAGAGAGATGCTCAAGTTAAGCTTGAGAAGCCCGACGCAAAAAAGCAGAAGAAAGATGTAGTATTGGAGCAAGCTGAGGAGAAGAAGGTTGAGGAAAAGACTCAGAATAATATGGACATCTGTTCTGCTGAAGAATCTCCTGGGTCTGAAGAGCAATTGAAGGAACCTGCTGATAAAATTGTACCTGATCAGAAAGAATCTCAGCTTGCAAATAAGGAGCAACAGTCAAACAGTTCAGAAGAAGGCTCTGGTTCTGAAGATGGTAGTAAAGATGAAGACAATGATGAAGAAATACCCGATGCAGATGGTGAGGCAAAAGTGGCACCTTCCATCTCAGCTAAAAATGAGGTAGCAAATGATGAAAAAAGTGAATCTATTTCTGAAGAGGGCAGTCCGGAGGAAGATGAAATAGTTGAGAAGGCTGCTCCTTCTCAGGCACCCGTGACTACCGAACAAGCCAAAAACGGCCCCGAGGAAAGCAGCTCTGAGGAAGAAAGCTCTGAGGAAGATGTAGAAGCTAGTTCTGATGAAGATGTTGCTGCAAAAGCTGCTCCAAAAAGCACAACCTCTGCAGATGAAAATAAAATGGGAACTGATGATGATAGTGAAGATGATGATTCTGGAAGTGAAGATGATGGGTCTGGAAGTGAAGATGAGGAGCCAAAGAGTACATATATCAAGCCTCAGACCCCAGCCACACCTAAGGCTGGTGCACAAGGATCAAAGACTGTCTTTATTGGGAATCTGTCATGGTCGATTGGGGAGGATGATATTAAAACTTTCTTCAAGGACATTGGAGAGGTTAAGGAAGTTCGTTTAAGTAAACTACCTAATGGGAAGCTCAAGGGCTTTGGGCATGTTGACTTTACCACTTCTGAGGCTGCTGTCAAGGCTCTTAAACTTGCGGGTAAAGATTTGTGACGAAGCTAAATATAGCGGTAAGTCAACAAATAACCGAGTTAGACTCCGGTCGTTCTCTCCAGGAGTGACGAAGGGAATAGTTAGTTTTATTATTTATCACAGGTAAATTTATAGTCTAAGAAACGTGAAATAATAAGAAATAAAGCGTCTAAAATAAATGATAAAATAACTTGAGGAGTTAAGATCGGAACGCGGACATAACACACAATCAATAATTTAGAAACAGGTACGAATCGAACAGGTATATGGGCTAAGATAATAATTTTGGATTAAATTAACTCCTTAATTAATTTGATTTTATATCATTAACTTATCCATTTTTCAGGCCTCATTAATGTGTCTAAATATGGTTGGCTAGATTATTTTTCTTAACTCTTAGACAAGCTAGATAAATAATCTCCAAAGATTAATTAATAAATTGGCCAGATCTATTAATTAGTGAATCTCATTTTAGACAATTGAATCAAATTAATCAAGTTACTAACTTAATTTTAATTACTAATCATTAACCCATACCCTTAATTCAATTCATACCTTAGTATAAATTTAGCCACTAAAAGCCATAAGTAGACAATTTAAACTAATCAATAAAGAATAATTTTATTAATAAAGGAAGAGTATACAAGAAAGCTTACAGATCTTGAAGAATGGAATACAAATCGCACAAATCTTCAGATCAACACTCTAAGATGTTTAAGAAGAACTCTGAAACTCAATAAGGATGAAAAGTGGAATTTTTGACGAAAGTGCTTCAAAGACTTGAAAATTAACTTGGAATGATGAAATTTAACCCACTCAAATTTAGTACAATATTTATAAGTAAAAAGTGAAGATTTTTGCCCAAAAACGGGAAGAACCGATTGGAGAAGCCTGGGAAAAGGGGAGGACGTCGCTGCCATTTATAGGGGGGAGAGGATCGACCAGCGGACAAACCAGCGACCGCCGGCCAGCCCGCCGCCGCCGCTGAGGAACTCTCCAGATCTCGCCGGACTACTGGTCGCCGTCGACAGGCGGGCAGGGAGGCTGCAGCCTGCCAGCCCGCCGGCGCACCCTCTTGCCGCTGCTGATTCCGTTGTCCGCCGCCGCCAACCTGATTGGCGGCCAGGTAGGCTGCCGCCGGCCAGGCCGCCTACTGTGCCGCCCTGGTCCGTTGATGCTATCCTGCTTAAAATCTCGTTCTGAACACTTTTTCCTTCTGCACCGACTTCTAATTCCGCACCGATTGTGAGATAGAATTGTTTTTCTATTAAAATTTACTCTTTTTATTCCATTCTTGGCCCAATTTAACATATTACTTCAAAAGTATTCTGTTTATAATCAATTTATCAAAACATATGTTTTTTGATAAAAAAGAATAAATAATTTATTGTTTTGATAATAAAAATGGTACAAGAACAAATTAAATATGAGTAAAAAGATAAGTATTAAACGGACTTATCAATCTCCTCACACTTAAACGTTGCTTGCCCTCAAGCAACTCATCATCTACCAATACAAGAATGAAGAAGATTGTTTGATTATATTCTAAGATCCTACTTCCTTGCAATAATCAGTTAATTTCATTAGCATTAATTACTTCATCTTTTTCTTTATATTCCAACAACTAAATATCTCATCACTCATTTCAAAAATTTAACAATGAACTTATTTAAAAGTTTGCGTGAGTAAGTTTTTCTTCCGAGATCCCCTAAGGTCAGTAATTAATAACGATTCGTAGTCTCTTGGTCCACTTATCTCAATTAATTAACTTATTTATTTATTTATTTATTTATTTTTTGTTTTTTTTTGTGAGTTATCCCATAATGCCCTTTTTATTGCTTATGAATTGGTTTTTTTTCTTTTAATAATAGAAGGGCAGAGCTCCAAAGGAGATAGGATACTCAATGCAGCACATAAGCGCAAACAATTGGAACAATTGTTTGGGTTGTGGGTTTATCCCATTACATATGCATACTTGCTCCCTCGCTTTATGCGATTCACGGGAGAAGCAGAGCTCCTTTCAGAGATAGGATTCCCAATTCGTTACTAAAGCGCAACCCTCACAATTATCTTTGTTTATTTATTAAAGAGAAAGTGACCAAAAGACTTATAATCGTTATGTAATTAACAACCTTAAGTTACTCAACTAAAACTCAACTCATGCACAATTTTAAATAAAAGTTCATTGTTAAATTTAGAAATGAGTAAATGATTATTTAATTTATTAAAGAATAAAAGAAAAAAATGTAAAGTAATTGAATACTAAATTCATTAATTGATTATTGATCAAGAAAATCATTTTCTAGAATATAATCATACCTGATATTCTACCTCCTCACACTTAAGCTGGACCTCATCCTCGAGGTCTAAATGCGGGATGCGAGTAGAAAAATCAAGGTAAGACAATCTTCCTCACACTTAGTGTGAAGCATATGATGAGAGGCCTTCTTTTTTTTTTTTTTGTGATCATAAAAAGTTAAAAATTTTGGCCAAGATTAAAAATAAAAAGTTATATTCGATAGAAAAATAATTCTATTCATTAAAACAATTTCTGGTGCGAAAAGCTAGCAGGGTTCACTGCAATGGCTTCTCTTCGTTTCCCTTGCAAAAGAAAAGAAAACCAAAAAAGAGAAAAAGAGCAAGTGCATAGTGTGTGATAGTGTAAAAAAAAATAGAGCTAAATTTGATGTTGTTATTATTATTATTATTATTATTATTATTATTATTATTATTATTATTATTATTATTATTATTATTATTATTATTATGACGGGTTGCCTCCCGTTAAGCGCTAATTTAACGTCATTAGCTTGACGCCATTATTCCTAAACTTGGTAAAACAAACATATCTAACGGAGCACTCTCCTCGAGAGTCTCTAACTTTTTCCGACCGTAAGGTGGCGCAGACCTAAATATTCGTGAAGCCAAGGAATAGTGAAAATCCTATAAAAAGAACTGATCACCCCCAAGCATAAAAGATTTTCTGATAAAGTTAAAGGCTTGGGGATGCTCGACTTCACGAAAAGTAGTTCAAAGAGACCATCTTTTTGTGGAAAAATCTTCGGTGGCTCAAGGTCTCTTTGAATGAGTTTTTCTAAGGGACTCTCTTCAAGATATACATTCTGGTCAAATTCAACAGAGCCCCCTAAATGATCAATGCCCTCGGACTTTTGTAAAAATTCTACCTTAAGTTCACTTTTATGTTCTCCATTTCCCTCATTGAGAGACGAACAAACAAGTCCTTGATCGTCCCTTTTCTCTTCTATACCTAATGGAGAAACATTAAAGTTTTCCTCAGGCACTACTCCCTCCAACCCATTATTGTGATTTTCATTATTTACTCGAACAAGAATACCTTTATCAAGCAAGTTTTTCAATGTTTCTTGATATTCATCTTCAAAATCAGCCCAAAGATTTTCTTGTTCGAGATAATATTCATTTTCATCAAATTCCTCATCCTGAGGTGGTTGGCCTAAAGAAGGTGTTCCTTCTTGCGCTATGTTTGAATCAACAGTTTTATCCACCTCAATTTCCTCATCCTCAAATTCATCAGCTAACCATTCATTTTGATGAATTTTTTTAGATTCATTTAGTTTGAATTCTAATAATTCATAGAGATTTCCAATTTCCTTAAGAATATCTTCTTTTTCCTTATTGAAAATCTCAAGATTAGAATCAGAGTTTAGAGAAGAATAAGGAAAAGTATAACAAAGATCACCTTCTTTATTTACTAAACCCTTCTTCTTAAGAAATTTATCAAAATCAAGATTAGTATATCTCTTTAATTCTATTTGCCCAATTAAATTTCTTATAATGCGATCCATGTCATTTTTTATTGATTTTAATTCATTACTAATCGCATCAAAATTATTAATAGGGCAAAATGAGGAATAAGGAGAGGAATAATTCTCTTGATAATCAAAGTTATTGTAATTCTCCTCCTGCTCATAATTATTTTCATCGAAGAATCTAGAGGGATTATTACAATAATTTTGATTACCATAAAAATCACAATAATTATTTTGATAATTTGGTAAATGATCAAAATTATTAAAATTTCTCCCATGATCATAATCATCAAAATAATTATTATTCATAAGAGAATTGTAATACCAATTGTTTTCAAAATCTTGATCATTACCAAAATTATCTTGTGAACAACCAAAATTACCATTATCATAATTATTCCACCTATTACCATTAAATTGATAATCATTTTCAATCATAGGTGGATTTTCATAAAAACTTTTTTCATAATGGTAATTTTCGTTATAATCATTAGAAAAATTATTTTCACAATATGGGTATGGCGGGCAATCATTAAAATTATACTCCCTCCGTCCTATATCTTTCTTCCCGTTGCGCAAAACGAAGAAAAATCCCAAGTTTTTTCAATCTATTTTATTTAAATATTGGTATAGAAATAAAAAATAAAACATACATATTTAAAAACTACATCAAAAGTTCAACAAAACAAGTGGTGACAAGAATATTTTATTTTATCATATAGGCCATGAAAAAACACAAATAAATATAAATTCCCGTAAAGTTGGAATAGTGCTCTGGGAAGAAAGTTTTAGGACGGAGTGAGTAATAATTATTAAAGTGATTCATGAAATTGTAAATAAGGAAAAAAACAAAAAACAAATAACAAGAAACAAAACGATTAAACTAAAAATTTTCCTATAAAAATATAAAAACTAACTAAACCGTGCCACTCCCCGGCAACGGTGCCATTTGACGAACTGCGTATAGCGGTAAGTCAACAAATAACCGAGTTAGACTCGGGTCGTTCTCTCCAGGAGTGACGAAGGGAATAGTTAGTTTTATTATTTATCACAGGTAAATTTATAGTTTAAGAAACGTGAAATAATAAGAAATAAAGCGTCTAAAATAAATGATAAAATAACTTGAGGAGTTAAGATCGGAACGCGAACATAACACACAATCAATAATTTAGAAACAGGTACGAATCGAACAGGTATATGGGCTAAGATAATAATTTTGGATTAAATTAACTCCTTAATTAATTTGATTTTATATCATTAACTTATCCATTTTTCAGGCCTCATTAGTGTGTCTAAATATGGTTGGCTAGATTATTTTTCTTAACTCTTAGACAAGCTAGATAAATAATCTCCAAAGATTAATTAATAAATTGGCCAGATCTATTAATTAGTGAATCTCATTTTAGACAATTGAATCAAATTAATCAAGTTACTAACTTAATTTTAATTACTAATCATTAACCCATACCCTTAATTCAATTCATACCTTAGTATAAATTTAGCCACTAAAAGCCATAAGTAGACAATTTAAACTAATCAATAAAGGATAATTTTATTAATAAAGGAAGAGTATACAAGAAAGCTTACAGATCTTGAAGAACGGAATACAAATTGCACAAATCTTCAGATCAACACTCTAAGATGTTTAAGAAGAACTCTGAAACTCAATAAGGATGAAAAGTGGAATTTTTGACGAAAGTGCTTCAAAGACTTGAAAATTAACTTGGAATGATGAAATTTAACCCACTCAAATTTAGTACAATATTTATAAGTAAAAAGTGAAGATTTTTGCCCCAAAAACGGGAAGAACCGATTGGAGAAGCCTGGGAAAAGGGGAGGACGTCGCTGCCATTTATAGGGGGGAGAGGATCGACCGGCAAACAAAGCAGCGGCCGCCGGCTAGCCCGCCGCCGCCGCTGAGGAACTCTCCAGATCTCGCCGGACTACTGGTCGCCGTCGACAGGCGGGCAGGTAGGCTGCAGCCTGCCAGCCCGCCGGCGCTCCCTCTTGCCGCTGCTGATTCCGTTGTCCGCCGCCGCCAACCTGATTGGCGGCCAGGTAGGCTGCCGCCGGCCAGGCCGCCTACTGTGCCGCCCTGGTCCGTTGATGCTATCCTGCTTAAAATCTCGTTCTGAACACTTTTTCCTTCTGCACCGACTTCTAATTCCACACCGATTGTGAGATATAATTGTTTTTCTATTAAAATTTACTCTTTTTATTCCATTCTTGGCCCAATTTAACATATTACTTCAAAAGTATTCTATTTATAATCAATTTATCAAAACATATGTTTTTGATAAAAAAGAATAAATAATTTATTGTTTTGATAATAAAAATGGTACAAGAACAAATTAAATATGAGTAAAAAGATAAGTATTAAACGGACTTATCAATTTGGGTGGCCGTTCACTCAGAATTGACCTTGCAGTAGAGAAAACCGCTTCAACTCCTGATAGTGGAAAACAAAATAACGCTCAAAAGCAGGGTACAAGTGGAGGTACAACTATATATGTTAGAGGGTTTGACAAGAATGATTCTGAAGAAGAGGTTAGGAGTGCTCTCGAGAAACATTTTGGCTCTTGCGGAGAAATCAAAGACACAAGACTTCCAACTCAACATGGCTCTCTTAAAGGGATGGCATATATTGAGTTTGCACGGAGCGATGCCGTAAACAAAGCACTTAAACTCAATGACTCCAAACTTGGGAGCAACACCTTGCAAGTTGAAGAAGCTAAGCCAAGAGGAACAGTGGTGGTGGAAGAGGTGGCAGACGTGGTGGCAGAGGTGGCGGCCGTGGCAGAAGGTAATTGTTGCAGCCCAACCCTTTCTCCGACTGGTAGGAAGAAAGCAAAACATTAGGTGATGATTGAGAGTGAAATGGAGCTATGAAGTTGGCCAACTGGAAACCCATTTTTGTTTGTTTACATATTGAATTATTGTTTCTTGTTTTGTTTTTCTAGCATGGACCGGATTTCATTTTCTGTTTAGATTTGTTTCTGGGTGATAATTTGTTTTTTTTTTGTTTTGGTTCTGTTTACAACCTTTAATCAAATGTGCTCTTATTACCAAATATATATATATATATATATATATATATATAGATTTTGGATCAAATAAGAAAAAGATCTAATGAAAGAAATAAGAATAAACATCAACCGTTGGATTCACTTTATCAGCCACTTCCCATCTAAACCGTAGCAAGGGTAAAAAAGAACTTTACCACTCTGTGCGTAATCGTTCCACCTTCTTCTCCGTGAATTAAGCCCACGTCCCTGCGCACCTTCAGCCCCGGTTACGATGCATTTTCAGTTACCGGAAGTCATTATTTGGGATGGATTCTTCTTTAATTCTTCAGCATGTACGCCTGCGTCTCCTCCATTCAGAATAATAGTCTCCGAGATAGGAACTACCGGCGTGCCCCCTTCGTTTAACCTATGGAATTTCACGGAGACAACGATTACGTGATGGATTTTCACTCACAACCAGGTACCCTTTAAATTCAACCATGTAATTTTGTAATTTTTGGTATCAGTTAATTATCATCTCTTTTTTTTGGAAAAATTTAGTATTTGTGTGATGGAAAATTCAGTAATTGTGTGAATTTCGAAACTCTGGGATTAAGAACTCTGCACTAATCCAAATTCTAATTGACGCATTTCACCAATTAATGCATACAATGAACATAGTAATGCATTTTCCCATCAAATTTCTGCACTATAATCATCCTAGCTCACATGTCCCCGAAAAAAGAAAAAATTCACACCAATTATTTAGCCATTACTTTCCCAGGTCTCACTACTAAAGCTGTTATATCATTGCTTCATATTAAAACAGTTATGTGCCACTTACTGTTATATCGCTCCACTCGAGTGTAAGTCGCCCCTCACACATGAATGACCCGTTGAGGTCATGCTTCGTGCACTAATATCTTGAAACCGTTTTTTATTAAACTAGTTTAGTACTACACATCTATGCTGAGATTTTAATGCATTCCTAAAATGAAATATTTAGGTGTCATCCTCAAATTTTGGTAAATTTGCTTGACTTGAATTGCAATATCCAGCCTACACAGTGCACTTTTATCCATTTTTATACCCCAAATCAAATGCACAAACTATGCTCCTACTACGTATGTTATTTCAATATCATGCCTTCACGTTGCGGCTGTATTATTAAAATAGTGCTGAATTATTCACTTGTATTCATACAGCTACCCCCACAAAGTATCAGGAAGTGCCAAATGAAGGCAGCAGCTCTTACGTCGAACGTCATTGGGTCCCGCAATGTCATGATAACTACATTCCAAAGGTCGGCATGGTTTTTAAGGACTTGGTTGATGCTATTCGTTTCTATCGTGCTTATGCTGCTGAGGCGGGCTTTGATGTGCGCAATACTACCACTACAAAGAAAAAGGGCTCCGTTGTTTGGCAATACATTGTATGTAGCCGCGAGGGTAAAAAACATGTCCCCACAATCTCCCACAATGATGCATCACATGACAATGGACAGGCTGCATTATCTAAACCTGGGAGAAGAAGACGCATTTCTAAGCGTATAGGCTGTATGGCACATGTTGCATTTCGCATCCTTGGACATGATGGTTACGTTATCAGCATATTCGAAGAACAGCACAATCATCCTCTCACTTCTCTCCCCTACAGGCCATTTTTGAAGATCAACAGGAACATTGATCTAGGCCATAAGAAGTTCATACTCAACTGCGCTAAAGCGAACATTGGCACCATGAAATCATACCGACTTTTCAAGGAGTCCGTTGGTGGGTATTCAAGTGTTGGTGCTACTGCTGTGGACTTCAAAAACTTCAAACGCGATTTGAAGGCCTATATTGCTGGTGGAGATGCTCAAATGGTCATTGATAAATTATTTCGAAAATCAGAAGTATGCCCTGGATTTAGGTTTGATTATGAAGTTGACAAGTACGACCAGCTTTCCAGGCTATTTTGGTGTGACGCTGCTTCCAGGAAAAGCTACTCCCTATTTGGTGATGTTGTCTCCTTTGATGCCACATATAAAACCAACAAGTCACACATCTATTAATTTCCATTTATCACATCTCACCTCATCCCAATATAGTATGCAACACTTTGTTCATTCATAGCACTATCCATTGCCTTATCACTTGTTGCAGGTACATGATGATATTCGCTCCGTTCACTGGTGTCGACAACCATAAAAAGTGTGTGACATTCGGCTTTGGTTTACTGTCAAGCGAGGACAGTGAGTCATATTCATGGTTGTTGAGATCATTCATGAACGCGATGGGGAATGCTCCAAGCTGCATCATAACTGATCAAGATCCCTCAATGCGAATTGCAATCGAAGAAGTCTTACCACAAACCAAGCATCGCTATTGCATGTGGCATATTATGAACAAACTATCAGGGAAAGTTGGTCCGGTGTTAAGCAAGGATACGGAATTCATGAATTGCATTAATCAGGTGGTCTGGACTCATTACTTGGACAAAAAAGAATGGAAAGCACAATGGTGCAGTGTTATGGTAGACTACAACCTCACGGAGCATTTGTGGTTCAAGTCTCTATACACGTTACGTAAGTTTTGGATTCCGGCCTATTTCGAGGATCTATTTATGGCCGGGCTATTGCGCTCTACATCTAGATCAGAGAGTGAAAACAGTTTCTTTGACAATTTCACCGACCGCAACTTTAGCCTAATTGAATTATTAATGCAATTCGAGAGTGCAATGGAAGCCCAACGGTTCAAATTTACTCATTTGAACTCTAAATCCGAGTCGGGAATTCCAGTGTTCAAAACCCCATTAAAGATTGAGAAACACGCTGCATCGTTATTCACTCTCTCTGTCTTTTATGATGTGCAAAAAGAGATATGTGCATCCTGCTTTTCATGTTCTATTGTATGTATCCAAAACAGTGAGCATGCTTCCGAGTATCAGATCAGCGATGTAAGTGGAATGATATCAACTGTCCGCTACTGTGAACGCGATGGGACCGCACATTGCACTTGCAAAAACTACGAACGCATTGGCTTGCTATGCAGGCACATCCTTTTTGTTTTCAAAAACCTGAAAATAGAAAAGATCCCCGAGTTGTATATAACCAACCGGTGGTGCAAATTCCACTTGCTCAAACCAATGTTTGATGTTGGTGGCTCAGAAATGGACAATGTATCATTTATGGATCAAAATAAGACTCTCGTTTCTCGATTGATGTCAGAAATCCACTTTTGTATTGCCTTGGTGGAACACACCCCTGATTTGCTACTTGCCTTTTCCAACACTATAAATCAGCACAAGGAGGCGCTAATCGACAAACTTCAAGATGGCAAACTATCATCTGACACATCCTCGGTGTTTGAAAACTTTTGTGGCACTTCTGCACCTTCAGAAGTTCGTGTATTACCCCCTACCCAAGTAAGTACGAAGGGCAGCGGTAAGCGTATCAAAGGAGGAAAGGAAGTTAGCATTGAAGAATCAAAGAAAACCAAACGCTTGTGTCGGACATGCAAAGAATATGGCTTCCACGACAGCAGGAACTGTCCTATGAACCATAAGAAGTGATAAGTCTGTTTTCCTATTCCACTTTTATTGTTTATTAAATTTTCAGTTATTTTTATTCCATCTATATGTCTCTGCTTTTTTACCATCTCTTGTATTCCTGAATAGAAAAAATAAATTCCAATGTTTGAATGACTCATTTTCAACACCAATTCCCCACTCTCACAGTCAGTACCTCTCACCTCCCATTATAACATGCTCATTTACTCAATGTATCACCTGTAAACTATTCCTGTAGCATTTCATTTTTTTAATACTGCATAAATCATTTGTGTCAAAAATGGTGACCACTCTTTAACTGAATATTCATACAAGACTTGTGCATTCCACCTATAAAATAGATTTCATACCAATATATGGATATATTGAGGTGAATATGAAGCATATTTTAATGTATTTCATGTATGGGTTGGTTTTAGATCGAGGTTTTAAAAACATATAGTGTGAGGTTCTGTTTACTAAACGTGCTCACCCCGTTTGTAGAACGTTTATAAATGGTAACGCATATAATGTACATCATGGTATGTCACAGACAATATATGCGGCTCAAACACCCAGAAATGCACAAGCAAATGCCTTGGATGCATTATTCAAACTTTTTTTGGAGGAACGATTTTTGAGGGAAAACAAAATAAAATGGTTATCTCCCCTTTTCCTCAGCAAAATTCGATGGGTTTTATTTCCTTTCCATAAATATATTTTGTCTTGTCATTTTCTTTTCCTTCAACTTTTACTCTCTAACCAAACAACACACAATTATTTTGCCTATTGTTTCCTTTTCCTTTTCCTTCAAATTTCTTGAACCAAATACGGTGTTAGTAAACCACAACTAGTGTACTTCACTATTCAAATGATTTATTATAACATCATTGTTAGCCACTTGTCAGGTGACAACAAATTAACCTATTCCCCAATTACTACACACTTATAAAAATGGTAGCAAAGTGGTAAGTAGGGTCATTCCTCCACAGGGAGATTTGTCTTCTATTATTTCTTCTCTTGATTTATTGCTCAGTTTCCACAACACACACACACGCAGGGGGGGGTTGTTCATAAGATCCTAATGCTACGTATTGAAAACAGATTCTAATAGAAACAATGAGAACAGATCAAAGAAGGAGAGAGAAGATCAGGTAAAGATTTGTGGTTATCAAGTAGAGTGAACAAGCTTGTCTGGTGGAATTAGAAACAGTTGATGAGATCAAAGTAAAAAATCAGATTCTTAGTTAAACAAGTTGTTGAACAAAAGTGAGATTTAGCTCTCTCGGCAAGAAACTAAATCTCCACCTCAAAACTCAGCCCTTAAGAGAGATGAGCACTGCCAAAGGACCTGTACCTACATTAATGACCTCAGGATGAGCCTGATGCAAATTAACATAAGCATGAATTCAGCTATAAAAACCTTTTGAACATACAATGTACTTGGACAGCCAACTACACTATATGCCAGTTGTTGGACCCCAAATAAGAATTTCAGACTGAATAATTGAGGCATGAGACCTACAATCAACAGATTTGAAAAGCTGAGCACAAAACACGATTAAACAACCTTCAACAACTGTCTAAACCTCGAATCATTGCAATGATCACAAATGCCTGAGAACTGATCCTAAATTTCCACCAGACAAGAGAGGGATTACTCTCGGGACATGATCGTGATAATCGATTCACAATTTAAACACATGATCACAAGAAAATATTGTCAAATAAGATATTAGGACTCATATTTGAATAGCACGAAATCACACTTTCAGTTATGAATCAGCAATTCAAGCAATCCTCAAACATTAAGAATGTATCTCGAATTTGGAAACAAAAGCAATGAATTACCTCTGGACAGCGTTCGAGGATCAAATCCTACAAACGTGATGACTCCTCTGTTCGGCTACAGTGCCTGATCAGAAGGAGCACTTGGTGATTGTGCGACAGATGATGATGATCGCGAGGTCTAACTCGCCGGATTATGCCTAATCGCCGGAATTTTTCTCCTGGTGAACCTTCGATCTCACCTTCTCTCTCTCTCTCTCGTTCCTTTCTCCTCTCTGGCGTAACTGCCCTCTTTGGCCAACGCCCTACGTCTTGTACTTAATGAATGGGCTGGGATGGTTATTTTCACTTCGGGTCGTCTAGCCCGATTCTAACATTTAACCCAATGGACCTAAAATAACACAAGAATTGCACTCTAACCTCTAGGATGGTCAACGTTTTTTCTTGATCTTAAATTAAACCAAATTCTCACTAATGGTGACCCTAAGATTAGTAAATGTAAGGGAATTTAAAGACTATAAAAGAGCCTAACAAAATCCCCCACACTTACTTCTTGGGCGTCCTCGGCCAAGTTGCAGAATTCAAGTATAGAAAGCTCATCATCTCATTTCTGTACGTACATTCCTCCTTTCTCTTACTCAAAAGTCCGGCCAAATGAACTAATGTAGAGTTTTCAACTTTCCCAACTCAAATTGCACCAAAATTGCATGATGTAGTTCCCTTAGGAATGCTGACTGTTTAAATTGAATCTAGAGTGGCTGACTTCTTTTTCATGAGAAGGTGATCCCACAATCCTTTTTGAATGAGGCCAAAGTCCCAATTGTCCTTACTGTTACTAAACTGCCCCTTTCAACCCTCAAGCTACAATTCTCTAACTCCCATGTAACAGGATTTTTGGTCAAGCTACCCCAGGCCCATTCCAGATAGCCCGGGACTTAGATAATCAAGGTATCCCATGGACCTCACCCGAGAGAAAGAGAACTGATAATCTGAAAAATGTGTGGGAGTTTCGGGATTGAGTACGGCCCAAAACAGGGGTTTGCCCTTCCAATTGAACTCTTCTCCATACACATTTAGTTTCCTTTTGGAATCTGTTGCTTAAGGGGACAGAGATGCTGGGCCACCAATGCCAAGTCCAAAAGGTTTTTCCCACACACATTCAAGCTTAAGAGTCTAGAGAGGTAGCAAAAAAAACAGTTTGGGTTAGGACTTAATGACTCCACTCTAAAGGTTGATGTTTAAGGGTGTTCTCAATCAGTAAAATCAACTAACCACCCTAAAATCCAACTCAAAACAGCCAGGCTAACTTGGTCACTAAAAAAAATCTGCACCAGAATTTTAGTGCAACTCAATTTGGGAGTTTGAAAGCTGTACACTGCTCAAATGGACATTCCAGAATAAGAGACAGAAGCAATATTCATTCAGACATTCTAAGAAGCATTTCCCTTCCTATACTTGGTCCTCCACAACTTAGCTGAGAATTGGAGACCATGATTGATGGTTTGGTTTAATCCCAAATCCAGAAAGAAGCACACACATCACTGAAGGTTAAAGGGAGCATGCAACCTACT
>OOIL02004760.1:65776-100380 GCA_900332095.2 Cuscuta campestris | reverse complement strand
GTACCGCGTAATGATGAAGGAGATGTTCATGCAGCCATCGAAAGTAACCTAAGCATTTTCCAAAGCGCAGGACGCCTAAGCGGTAAGACAAAAAAGCGAAGACTTTCTGATGATGAGTTAAAGGCGCTGCATCATTACCTTATGCTAAATAGTGTCGAGATTGAACCATTCATTGAGTATGTCTCTAATTTTATCTATTTCTAGTAAACCATTCCGCGAGTGAACACTTAAGGCATATGATGTTCATTGCAGGAAATATGTCGATTCAGTACGTGACTCAAATCCTGACATTACTGATGAGGCTTTACTTCTGCAAATGGAAGAAAGTTTTGCATCATGGTTTGAAAAACATGTATATATATCATAGCCTTAATTCAGTTAACAACTCTATTTAGTCATTTACTTATAATAATGAGACACCTCAAGTTATTCATCATTTGTACTACTTTCAGGCTTGTGAAATTGTTGATACACCGCAAGTTATTCGTGATGTATCAAGGGGACCTCTACCCGTCGTCAGCACATACCCAATTTGTTATGTCAATGGTTATCGCTTTCACACTGAGACTCATGGTGCCAAACGTGCCACGTTTAACAGCGGTGTGTCTATTGTTGGAGAGCATTGTTCTTACTATGGTCATGTAGAAGAAATTATCGAGGTTGAGTATCCTGCTTTACCAATAAAGCGTTGTGTTGTATTCAAATGCAAGTGGTATGATCCACGACCCAGAGTTGGAACTAGAGTGCACGACAAATATGACTTGGTTGAGGTTTTAAAAAGTGGGATATTCCGCAAATATGAACCATTCATCCTTGCAACACAAGCTAAGCAAGTGGCCTACGTAGAGTATTCTGGAGTAGCTAGTAGGGCAAAAAGAGAATGGTTAGCTGTTTGTGATGTAAAACCACGTGGCTGGGTTGAAACCACATCTGATACACAAAAGCTCAAGAGTACTGACGATTTTGCGTACCAAGAAGATGCAAGAGTGGCAGTCGAAATTGTTGAAGTTGAACCGCACGAGGAAGCTCCACTACTTGCAGAAGTTCCACAGTTAATTGATCTTGATGATAGTGAGGACGAAGAAAGTGATGATGTTGAGATATTAATTACTACTGATGATAGCTCTAGCAAAAATGTGTTCATGTCCGATGATGAATTATCATAAAATAGACTTTAATACAAAAGGTGGTTGAACAAATATATTGTTGTATTCATATTATTAACTGTTTTACTAATCCTTAATTACTTTTCCTTGCAGATGGCTGGTGGAGATAAGGGTAAGGGTCACGCAGAGCAAACAAGGTCCAATACAGGGAAGTGGAAAGAACTTTCTAGGTTGCGACATGCCATCCTTGGTGGTGGTAGATCAAGCGGCACATCGGCCAGCGCATCTGCGAGTGCAGCAGGCAGCGCATCTGCGAGTGCCTCAGCTAGCGCATCAGCCAGCGCCTCAGGCAGCGCATCAGCGAGGGCATCAGCGAGGGCATCAGATAATTCGGCTGTTAGAGTTCCTACTGGGCCCCATGGGACAAATGTCACTAGCACCTCTTCCAGAGGGTTTACACGTTCTACTGATGAGTCCAGGATGCACGATGATGAGAGCATGGACTCAGACGAGTCGATAGAGCACGAGCATGACGATGCTATGGACCTTGGACCGAGCGTAGCATATTTTGACCGAGCACGGATCATTTGTTCCACATTCCAGCAGAGGCTTGATCCAACAGGGGGTAGTTGGAAGAGCCTAAGCGACGCGACTGTGGACTTTTACTGGAGAGAGTTTCAGGTAAAATTTGGTTTGATACGAGTATCAAATGTATGCTTTCTATATTTTGTATTTTATTTAAGATATTTTCTAACATGTCCGGTCTAACTTCTTTTTTAAATTTAGAAACATGCCACTTGGGACCCTCGCATTGATGATAGCGTTATGTTCCGTGCTTGGCGATCGAAGGCTAGAAGGCGATACACCGATTGGCTCTCATCAATTAAGAATGAGAAGAAAGGAACAGAGAAGGTGCAACCACTTATACCGCAATCGTGGAAGGAGGTATTTCTAAATATCTTTTAAATTGATGAGTTATGTTATACGTATTAGCTGCAAATTGTGTGTATATATATTTGTATTCTTGTATTTATATGTTGTCAAACAGTATTGGAAGTCACCAAAGTTCTTGGCATCCTCCAAGCAAAACAAGAAAAATCGGCGTGGCGGTGACGAGAATGCCCCTGCTAGCGCCACGCACACCGGTGGTCCATTGTCTTTTCGCGAGTCTCAAGCACGCCTTGTAAGTATTGTTAGCAACAAAAATTACTTTTATAATTTCAAAGTGACGTGTTTTCACTTATTTATATATTTTATTTTTTAGGGTAAAAGTGGAAAGGCTTCTGACTTGTACTCTTCGTACACACACACACATACGAAGAAACATGATGGGAAGACCTACGTCAATAAGAAGGCAGAAGAAGTATCAGTAAGTGAATGAATATATATAATGTATTTGTGAATGATTAGTTTTCGTTGGATTTAATTGAATGTGCATACTGCTCATTTTATTTTGCTTTTTATGTTACAAAGTATATATACATTTATGTGTTGTGTAATGCAGCAAAACTACGTAGCCATGCAAGAGGCAGTTCGTGAAGAAGGCTTAAATGTGACACCTGACGAGATTTTTCTATCTACAGTTGGAGGACATGATGCCAAGAATCGTGTTCATGGTGTTGGAGATCTCGCACGGAGCCTACCACGAATGCATGCAAGTCAGGCCAGACGGGCTAGCACCAGTTCTATGTGGGACCCTCGAGATGATGAGATTCGGAGGTTGAGAGAAGAGCTAGATGACATTCGAGCTTCCCAAGCGCGTGAATTATTATCGATTAGAGAAGAGATGACCCGACTTTATGGAGGAGTTTTCCCACGAGGAAATGGAGATGGCGGTGGAGATGGAGGAGGGGCGGGATTTACAGGGGCTTGTTGAGTTTTTAATTAGAATTGAAGAACAATATATTAAACTTAAGTTTTATGAATATGTAAGTGAGTTAAATTTGATAGTTATGTTGAATTTTTATAAATATTATTTGAATTTTACTTGTTTATTGGTGATTTGAATATTCTTGGTTGTTTGGTAATCCTTATTTCCAGTAATTGTTGTTGTTTGATGCTGGGATTTCTGAGTTTTGCTATGGAGGGGTGCGAAATTNTTAATTAGAATTGAAGAACAATATATTAAACTTAAGTTTTATGAATATGTAAGTGAGTTAAATTTGATAGTTATGTTGAATTTTTATAAATATTATTTGAATTTTACTTGTTTATTGGTGATTTGAATATTCTTGGTTGTTTGGTAATCCTTATTTCCAGTAATTGTTGTTGTTTGATGCTGGGATTTCTGAGTTTTGCTATGGAGGGGTGCGAAATTGGAAAAACAGCAGGCTGTAGGTGGTAAGCTGTCAAATTAGCGACGGAATGAGCGACGGAATTTCAGTTCCGTCGCTATATGGTCAAAATGCATATTCCATCGCTAAATCCGTCGTTAGCTATAGCGACGGAAAGTATCCGTCGTTCGTTCCGTCGCAAATTTCCGTCGCCACATCCGTCGTAGCCTAGCGACGGATAATAAAAATCCGTCGTCACACTCACTACTAACGAAAAAATAGCGACGGAATGGATTCCGTCGTTATTTCCGTCGTAACGAAGATCACCTACGGAAATAAGGCTTTGGCGACGGAATTATTCCGTCGCCATTTCAGCAGTTTTTTGTAGTGGCAGTGATTTTTCTGTTGAAGGAAATCCCCTTTCTAGCATTTGCAACTGTGTGCAGAGAGCTTCGGAAACCCACTCGAAACTTTGGATGCCAAGGCGGGGAATGGCGGCCACCGAGCTAACAAGCTGCCCGATCTGCACATCCAAAGTGAGGCTAGAGATCGACGAAAACTATCACTATCACACTCTACCACCATCACACTCTGCACCATTACCGACACCACCATCACACTTTGTATAGTTTCCGTCGCAGTGCCACATTAACAACAATGAAGGTATAATTCCAAACATGGCCACATATAATGTCACATATGGTAATACATAATGCCACAGATTACCATATAATGTCACATATGGTAATGCACAATGCTACATATTATCATATATAATGCCAGTGTTGCAAATTCAAAATGTCAAACAAATGAATAATGTCAAACTCAACCACTGACCCGCAATAATACTACCGGTGACCATCATCCATCTCACGGCTACCATTATGGCAGCTCGATGACCAACCGTCATTGACAACGGTGGAAGGGGAATCAGCGGCGGTGGAGACCAAAATCAGAGTGGGAATTCCGATCTCGGCACTTGCCGGCGCCGAATATGTTGCTTTGGTCTTGCTGGCGAGTCTAGGCGAGCGACGGGCGGAGCTTGTTGAAAGGAGTTGCGGCAAAAGAGGAATCAATGGAAGGGATGATTTTTTTCCTTTTTGGATTGGGACAACGGAGCAATGACTACTCAATCCAAAAAAATCAGGTCTAAAATTGAAAATATAGAAATATTTTTGAAATTGAGAAATTAAATAAAATTAGAGGAGTCTGCTCTTGCGCTGCTGCAATTCAAGAAAATTACATTACCAGTGAAATCAATTGCGATGGAGGCTTGGAGATGAAGACGCATGAAGGAAAGGCAGTTTTTTTTTCTCTATTGAGTAGGTAGTGCGCTATGAATAGGAAAGTTAGATTTTTTTTATTCAATTACTCTTATTTAAAGGAGTTTAAGTTTGAACTCCTACTTTGAGAGTATAACATATGTTTTACTCCTATTTGGGGGGTTTTCTTAAATTATTTTCTTGTGGGCAAATTATTACATTCACACCATATATGCTAAATAAGCATTTTTAAGTATTGAACTAAGCATTTTTTAAATTACAACAAAAATGTGGGAAAGTCTATGTGGATTTTAAGTCCACCATGAGTGATGTTTACACAGTCTTAAGGTCCACATTTAAAATGTAGACGTTCTCACATTTGTCATGAGTTTGAATGTAGAAATTTTCTTTTTTGCAATAGGCCCAGTTTTTTAATCCTACGAATATATTAAGATCCATAAAATGAGTACGAATCTAAGATCCACGAAAGAATTTACTCTCCACCATAAATTCAATCTTTCTCATTATCGTTAGTTTCAATTTTAATAACTTTTCAAAGTTCCTAAAATCTACAATAAACACAGTTTTGGTACAAGCCATTTGGATAAAATTGGATAAAAATATGAAACAATTTAAGAAAACGAACACATTCTACCTCTCTTTTAGGGTAAAACAATTACTTATCACGGTTTGAAAAACAGTTATACCTTAATTTCTGACGCATCTCACAAAACACTCTTAGGCTATGTTCTTTTGACCATTAACTCTCAACTTCTAACATATTTTAACTCCTTGCAATTTCTTCCAACTTATTTTGCTTTTTTCCAATTCCAATTTCTTCTGACTACTATTTTTTCCAACTCGTTTCAGCTCTTCCAAGTTCTTCTAATTTCTTCAAGCAATGACTTTAAAATTTATTTAGTTTTATTTCATAGATTTAATATTATCACAATAGAATAAAAATTAGTTTAGTTTCAAATTTTATTAAAAAGTTGTGTCCTGGATATAAATTTTGGCAACCTTTATAGAGTCATATAAATAATTAAAACCTTAAATTAATTAATTTATAATATCTTTGTGATTTTATAATTTTCGTGACTTATGTTTCTTTTAAATGTGTTCTAGTCAATGTTTATAAATTTTGACCAAAATAATTGTCATTATGTTTTCTTTTATTAAGTATTACACAACATCAAAATGTGCAAACACTAATATTTTTATATCGTCCATGTTCTATGCGTATGAAAAATAATAAATTTTCATATATCAGTTTAATTCGTGAAGAAATAACTGTTCAAAATTAATATTGTTTATTTTTTAAATGTGCATATGGCGGATGTATATTAATTGCATTAAAAATTTCTCTATTTGACTTTTATAAAAAAATATATTAAAAAAAGTAAAAAAAAATAGTTTTACTTGTAATATTCTTGTGACATAAGAAAACAAAATGCTGAAACTTTTTACGGGAACGAATTGACACCGATTGATATGCCTCTTTTTGTTTTTCCTCATTATTTTAAAATAATAAACTTTTCCTAATAAAAAAGAATAGGAAATTTATGGAAATAAAAATAACTCAAACTCTTGGAAGCACTAACCTTAACCATAGCTCAAGTAAATTTGCGTCATCCTTATGCCTTTTTTCTCTTTCCCTCCTTATTTTAGAATAGTGAAATTTTTGTAATAAAAAAAAGAATATAAAACTTTTTGAAATAAATACAACTCAAACCCTTGTAAGCACTGACTCCTAATCGGAGTCTCCTCGTGCTCTCTTCTTTGATTCAACGTTCCAAGTTCCTTCGCTTAAAAAAATTAATTTTAGTTATTTTCAATTATTACTGAGATTAGAATTCTTACAAATGATATATACTTTGTAATCATTACTCTTTTAGTAATTTTGAATGCAAAATTTACATTGTTAGTCTCAGGTGATTTTTGTAATTATTTGAATATATAAAATATGATATAAAATTATTTTTGTTTGGTCACGAAATCGTTATAATTTTTAAGTCCATTTTTTCTTTCCACTAAGATTAGTGAAAGTATTTTTTTCTTCATTTGTTTTCTTACAACTGAAAAACAAAAAATTATTTAAGTGATATTGATTTTAAATAGTAAGAAAGAGTGTGAGTCACAAAAAAATACAACTACCGTTTGGGACAAAATATAATGGCATAAAATAAGTTTAATAAAAAGGGATTAAAATTTTAAAAAGTAGAGTATACATTTTTCAAATAATATATGAAATTTATAACATGAAATAATTATTTTAACACTTTCTGTTTTTTAACACTTTCAAATTTTTCAAACTCCTTGCATTTTCTTTCATCCCTTCGAGTTTCATCAAACTCCTTCCAATTTTACCTTTTTTAATTTGTTCCAACTCCTTTCATCTTCTTCCAATATTTTTTAACTCTGGTTTTGTAAGCAATGTCTGGTTTTGTAAGCAAAGTCAACATTCAACTCTGGTTTTGTAAGCAAAGTCATCTAAGTACACTATCATCATTAAGGACTAAGGACTAAGGAGGGTAGCATCGTAGAAGTTATGTGGATCGGAACTCTTTTTTCGAGTATAAAAATTCCAATCGCATAAAAACACACGGAGCAGAAGCAATAGACGAAGAAGACATACCACAACTTCCCTGATCTTTGACTTCCGCGACCGCTCCTTTTTCCCTCCAGTCAACGGACTCCGGCAAGCTAAAGTCAACCTTCGGAGAGCGCCGATCGCTCTTCGTCTTAGAAAATCGCCGGCGAACATCGGTGTTGACGCCGAGGTACGTCGACCGGTACTCCTCGTTAGTCAGATCGGAGAATCGGTTCAATCCGAGCTTGTACGGCCGATCTCCCAGGCTGTTCTGCTCGTCGATGTATCTTAAGTTGTCCTTAAAGATCTGAAACCTCTTCTCCTTCTCCCCGCCGAGACCGTAGTACGACTTCCGATGTTCGGCCAACCACGACTCGTACAAAGCCATGACTTCGCCGTCGGTGCGACCGGCCAATCCTTTCTCGGAATGATCCTCGCCGTAAGTTATTATCGACGACATGTCTGCTGCCGCCGCCGCGGCAATTACGGAAAGAAGACCGATGAGGGAAAGAAGCAAAAGCTTAGCCATATTGCAGGAGAGTTAGTTGGAGTGGACAATACGAATTACGAACAGGGGAGGTAGAGTGGTAGAATATACTACCCCTTCCCACTCTCTTTGTCCACTTTTAACTTTTGGAACTGTTCATCTAAGCACTTTAACTCATCAAATTCTCTCAATGTGTAAGCCTAAATATAGTCATGTGTGATCTTGTTTGATTTGTCTTAACATATAGATTATTAATATATAATTTCTATAATTTTTTAATATACAAATTATAAGATAAAATGGATTAAAGAAGTGCATTGGATGATGTGCCAAAAGGTAAGTGGAGGTACGGAGAGAGTATACGAGAAAGTGGGGATATTTTTGGTCAGCCAATAGAACAAAAGTGAATTATTGGTTAGATTCCTCTCAAGTCTTTATCTAATGTGAGCTAAAAGAAAGCCTTTATTTAATTTCTTATTTTCTTGGGTAAATTTCATAATTGAGTCTTTATAGAATGAAAGTTTTTCTATTTAGTCTTTTATTATTAAATAGAGTAAATTTCATAATTGGTCCTTTATAACAATGGAGTTTCTATATTTAGTCTTCTATTATCAATATTATCCTCGTAGTCCTTTTTTAAGGGTGTCTTTCCACAAATGGTCCTTTTTTATCTTCCGCCATATGGGTGTTAATTTAAAGGCTAAAAATATAATTTGATATCAACATTATGTCTAGTGACGTGTTCTGATATTGGTTAAGCGGATAATACAAAAATAATGACTATGCTTGTGGGCTAGGATTCCAACGGAAGACCACATTTGTACACTATAGTTGTAGTATAAAGCGAATATAATTTACAAACGATGCAAACGGTACAACCTCTAGAATTGTGTTTGACAAAAAAGATATATTATCATTGTGAAATTACACTTTTAGATTTCAAATTAACACCAACATGATAGAAGACAAAGTTGGTAGTTCAAGTGGATGACTCTTGTGCTTGTATTTAAAGCTGTTTAGGTTCTATCCCCATCTACAACATTTCATTTTTAAAATAGGAGAACAAGATTTGGGCTACGAATGTTAAAGAAAGTACATATATATAATAATATATCAAAAAATTTGGCCCCCATAAATCTTGGGCCCAGTCTGGTCGGGCAGGCCGTCCCCCTTATAGGCTGACCCTGATCCCCACCTACACCATTTCATTTTAAAAATAGGAGAACGAGATTTGGGCTATATAATATTAAAAATTTGCATATATATAATAACTAGTATCAACCCCGTGCTTCGCACGGGCTCACATATACTCCGTATTTTTAGTTTTAACATATAGAAAATAAAAGGGTGTTTATTTTAAAATCTTTAATGATATATATATATATATATATATATATATATATATATATATATATATATATATATATATATATATATATATATATCTATATATATACACACAATGTTTTTGATTAATATTATCTAATTATAAAATAATTTGTATCTCTCTTGAGAGAAAAGTTTTAATTTTAATATAATATTGATGTACATGTATTAAAATTTATGTAAATCTTTATTTTGAGATGTAATAAAAAGGAAAATGATGAATATTATTAAAAATCACATCACTCTTTATTTTTTAATGGATTAATAAAGTTTATAAAATCTTTTTTAGATAAAATCTAATTATGTGCAAAATCTATTTTTAAATGGTGTAACACATAAACCCTAAAATGAATACAAACATTGAATAAAACATATTAAGATTTTTAATCTATATACTTCATTTGTTTCAAAAAGATTATCATAGTTTGATTTTTTTTGTAAAATTGTGTAACACTTTGATTACAAATAAAATATAATTTTCAATAATTAAATGTCATAAAAATTTGATATACGAAAACAATATTTTAAATGGACACAATTTTTTCTAAATTTATAATACAACTAAATATAATATATTTTTTACACGGTTTGTGATCAAGGTATAGAGCAACTTGACCAAAAATACCAAGTTGTGATAACATTTTTTGGGAGGAAGAGGTAACACAAAGGGTTATCGAATGAAACAATAATGAGATTTGATTTAATCAATGAAAAATAAAATAAAAATTCCAAAGAAATCAACCAAGTAATGAAAATTGCATAAGTGGTATACGACCTATATGTCATGTGTTATCCTTCAACAAAAATAAATTTATTTAATTTAATTTGTTGATATAATATATTAGAAATTAAATAATGTTACAGATAAAACATTTTGAAATAAAATATATAATTATGGCTCATATCAATTCTTTTTCCTTTACACAAACAACAACCACCAACCACCAACATTCTAGTTTATTAAAAATTGTGCAAAGTCAAACTCGTAAGAAAAGTCTACGACAGAGGGAGTAAATGACATGCAACTAACATGTATCATCTTTCAACTTTAACTTTGATTTGTTTAGTTTGTTGAAAAATATACACTGTATACTAAAATATACTTCTTAGTATGTAATAGGATAAAAAGTTTGAAATAAATCTTGCATTTAATAAATATTTATATGTTATTAAAAATTATAATACTATTTTGAAAATTGTTTGAGTTGATGAAAATTAAAATAAAAATGCCAATTAGACCAATTAAGTATTGACACGTCATTAAAGAATGTATATCAATCATATGCCAAATGTAATTCTTTAATTTAAACTATCACTCTGTTTAGTTAGCTGAATGAATATATAATCAAGATGTATGTGTGAAAAAAATTTATGTGTAATAAATCTTTTGAGATGATGGATAATTTTTAAAAATTATAAGGAACATTGTTTTTTAATATATAAATCTTATATAAATTTTATAAAAATTTTAAATAGTCATGCATATTTAAAAGATATGTTAAAACAATGAAAAATATTTCTAAAATAAATAGATAGTGAAAAGTTCATAAAATAATGGTTATTTATTGTTGGAAAGTGAAGAATTTTTAAAAGAACTAATATTGGAACATTTGGCGGACACATGTTAGTAGTATGCACGCGTGGCTGCCACGTGAATTAATATTGGCCACATCATAGGACACGTGTCAACACTACAACTCTTAAACTCTCTTTTACATATACACTAGTATTTTTACCCGTTCCACGCACGGGGTTGAACGAATACATTTTGTTACTCAGTTATTTTTTATTCTTTTTAGCTAATGATTAAAAAATTAAAAAAAATATAATATCGAACTTTAGAATTTTAATGAATGATATACCATAAACATTTGTTAACCGAAATTTATCTATATATAAATTGAAAAGAACATGTTAATGTATAATTTAAATCTAAACTTTTTGAAAAATTTCGGGGTAAATCACATTTTTGGTGAAGTTGCAAGGTTACCGTTGTCATTTAAAATTAACACTTTCAATTATGTCTTTGCTTTCACTTGTGAAACTACAATGTAAAATTGACCGTGAGTAAATATTGATTTGGTATAAAATATTCCAACAAATGACAATGTTTGGCCTTGAGTCTTATAATCTTATTGATAGTCATGGCAAAACATAAAAATATTGAGAATTGTTTTATTTGAATCTTAAATAGTAATCCAAGATTAGACGGTACCAAATTCATTCTTGATATGCAAACTTTCTCCTCGGCATTGTTTTCTGATAGAACAATTGCACCGATAACGTATTTTCGCAACTCTTCAACGATGAACCTTGTACTCTTACACAGCCCAGATGTTTGATCAATGTTTCTCAATAACATGATCAGTACTTCTTTCTTCAAAACTACTTTGCGCTTTAGAATTCCAAAACATTTGATATTGTTCAAAAACTCATTCATTATCAAATCACCATCTATGCCAACATCTGAATCTACTTGACATGAAGAATCTGAACTCAAATATTCCTTTTCATCACCAGGAATAAGGGACAAAACAAATTCGTTGATCATTTCAGCAACTTCAAGCATGAGTGCTAATAACGCTTTATCAAAGAAAGTATAAGATTTCATATTTTCCAATAAGTATGGATATGTGAATTCCACTATATTCTTAAGCGGAGAACTCGAGTTAAAAATCAAGGATCTAGTGGAATTCCACAATACTCTAATACAAAAGTATAAGTTTAACATTTGTAATGATTTTATTTTTCGTTTTTGTTATTTCAAAAATATAATATTTATTCCAACACTTTTTCTCTTTTTTCCCCAAAAATTTTCAATTATTTTAATTGTTTTTCAACTCTTCTTAGTTTTTTGGTTTCTTCCCATTTCTTTCAGTTTTTTGAGTCTATTTCAGTTTTTTAGGTTCTTCCATTTTTCCACTTCCTTCTAATTACTTCCATTATTTTGAATTTCTTCTAACATCTAACTCTTTTTTTTCAAACTCTAAAGTACATGTTAGTTTTTTTAATTTTTTTAAATTTTTTCTAACGCCATCATTTTTTTCGAATTCATTCAAAATTTACATATAAAGCATTGTTGGTTTCAAAAAGTTGCATTGGGTCCCCTCTGTCAGTCAAATTCTAACGTTTGTATTTCACTCCCAGAGTGCGTTGAAGTTTGACAGCGAGGGGAATGAGTGCTCATTTTCTATACTACGAGGGCATTAGAAGCTATTTAGTTCATTTTTTTATTTTTATTTTTTCTTCTCTTTGTTTTCTTTTTAAATTTTTTTAATTATTTTGTATTATTCTTTAAACATTCAAAAATGTTTGCGTTTTAAATAAAAATAAATGTAAAAAATATTACGTACTCCGCCAGTCTCAAATTACACATTTCATTTTTTTTAAATATAAAAAATTCTTATCGTGACGTTCAAACAAATGAAGTATAGAAAAATGAAATAATAAAAAGAATAGCAAAAGGAAATGAAAAAGTAAAAAGAGTCAGAAACTACTCGAATAGAAAAGAGAAACTGTATCAATGAAATGATGAGGTGAAAATTTTAGTACTATATCAATATAAACCTTATCATACTCCATAATTGGATTCTTAGAAAGTATTATTAATGTAGAATTAGTAAGTGAGTTTATCATATTTATTGTTTACTTACATTTTTTCTAAAACATAATAATTCCATATATATATATATATATATATATATATATATATATATATATATATATATATATATATATATATCATAACTGGTAATTAGAATTATTTCCTTTTCCATTAATAAGTTTACTTCGTACAATACCATAGTAATCTTTCACTAATTTTGATCTATAACATTATTAATTTTTTAGTACTACTCTTTTTTAAGATAATTTGAGTTTTTCTTGATTGTAGGGTACGGTGGTAATTCTGCTTCGTGTGCTTTATTAATAAGTTTTTCTATCTTTCGTTGTGTTTAGGAGGTCACTCCCCGTGTGTTCATTATATTTGGATCTTTTAGCTCATTAATGGAAGTTTTTTTACCTTAAAAATTTATTCTAATACATTAATAAAAAATATAATTACTCATAAGTTTTTTTCCTTTACCTAAAAGTATTTCCATCTTATGTTATGTTTGGGAGCTCACTCATGTGTTCATTATGGATCTTTTAGCTCATTAATGAAATTTTTTTCTTTTACAAAAATTAATTTTACTTCATTAATAAAAAAAGATATTTAGTCATAAGTTGCCGGCAAGTAAAAAAATCTTTACTTGTTCTAAAGATATTTAATCTAAATTTATTCAAGAATTTGAGACAATTCTAAACATATCTCATCCACATTATTAAAAATATTTTCAAACATAAATTTATTATTATTAAAATTTTACATTTCAGATCTACGATTAAGTCACATTTGTACTACGGAGATGCTATAAATTTATTAATTCTATATTTGATGCTTAGTTATTCTTTTTGAAAACTTATGTTAAAAAAACCTACATTAATATGTAATTTACATTAATTTTCTACTTTTGTATTTTATAAATAATTATAAAGTCCTCATACACTTGCTTATGGGAGTATTTTTAATTTATTTTATAGGTGGAGAACATTGGATAAATGAAAAAACTTTAAATAGAATAAAAATAAATTCTCAAGAGAAAAATAGTGATTATCTTAATTAGCACTCATTTTTAGTTATACGGAGTGTCAATGAAAAAATTATGTATTATTCGTAGTATATTAAATATTTAATCATACTTAGAATTTTTCAGAGTGCAGGTTGAATATTTATTTGAGTATATTAAATATTTATTTAACTTGTAATTGAATGCCTTTCATAAATTTCTAACAATTTTTTGTTTATTTTTTTACTGCTTTACGTAAATACATGAAAACTTGTGAAAAAATAATGACGCATAGATATCGCTACATGTCATTTTTTAAAAGAACCATGTCACTGTTTTAAAGAGTCACATGTCAAATTTTTAGGGTTAGGTGTCTCAAAT
Organism: Cuscuta campestris; assembly: GCA_900332095.2. Taxonomy (NCBI): domain Eukaryota; kingdom Viridiplantae; phylum Streptophyta; class Magnoliopsida; order Solanales; family Convolvulaceae; genus Cuscuta; species Cuscuta campestris. The sequence continues at coordinate 86,288 of OOIL02004760.1, read as the reverse complement.
TTATACATAAGTGATCAAGTAGTATTAAGTTTCTTCTCTCCAATAGCACAATACTGAGTAGGAATATTGGGCTTGTTTGGTCTGATCTGGGTCACCATAAAGCCAAATTTGGAAGTAAAGAAGCAAAATAATATACTCTAGATATTTAAAAAATGACATGTCAAACCTGGAATCTTAATAAGAGAGGAGAATTTAATAGCGGTTTTCAAGTTACCTCTTGAACTCGACCAAACCTCATAAGTGCTGAAATTGTCAATTTGCAATTCATACTTAATGTGGTTGCGATTTGCCTTATGGGTATCCATACATAAAAACATAATAAGGACATAAGAGATATTAATCATATTATACATAATTTCCCTACTATCCCTAAAGTTATCAACCAAAATAATGTACTTCAATAGTAATAAGTTGTAGTTCATGGCTTTAATGTGATTGCAATTTTTAATCGAACTGGAGAGGTAACAACCTCAGAACCTCAAGAAAGGTTCCTCACTGTATAGAAGGCATATGCAGTATTACCCAGCAGAATATTTAAGTTTAGCATTGCAAAACATTATTTGACTCTTATCTTCATATAAAAATTGTGGTCACTTGAGAAATAGGAAGGACTTGTTAGTTGCCTGCCATGTTAAAGTTAAAGTCCTAATGACACAACATAACAAATGCCTTAGACATAAAAAGATATACCCTTTACCACTCCTCTTTGTCAAATTCCTTTAAAATCCTTACAAAAGCAAGGATACCCTCAAAATTCTTTTGTTGTTGTATACTTGTATATAAAGTTTATTATTCTTATTTCTTACGGGGTATTAGTTTCTTAAAGTAGTTTCTTATAATTGAGGAGATAAGAATGTTAGGTCCTTAATATTTAGCATATGGGTTGAGAAATTTCCCCTTATTTTGAAAATCACCATTCCCATTCTAAAATTAGAATCACTTTTTCTTTGTGAAGTGCAAACAGACCTTCTAAAGCCTTTTACATGCATAAGAGTTTCAATATAGTCTTGAAACAATATGCTAATACCCCTAGCAAAAAATCTGAGCTCTGGTAATTAAGCACACCTCTAATTCATTGAATTGGGAACCTTTGCAACATGCCACCCAAGCTCATCATTGTAATCAGCCCATAAACAATGGACTTGTGTTGAGTAATGTATACGGGTCATGTTTTTCCATTGGTTGACCAATAAAGAAGGCTTGGGGTATTTCATGGCCTTTTTTCTATAATTACCAGCAATGTTTTTGATGAAGATCTCCTCAGCTTCATCAACCAACCTAAGAACGTGAAAAGAAAAATGAAGTGGGAGCTTCATTTAGATGAAGAGTTCCTAATCTAATTCTTTGGTAGAGTTTATTTTCTGTAAGAGCTCTCGCCCATTTGAAAAAAGGAGAATTATTAAATTACTTAAGAAAAACGGCTCAAGATAGAAAAGAAAATATTTTATGTCAACATAGTACATAACACATCAATGTGTAATTAATTAATTTAATTTTACCCTATATAGAAGGCATATGCAGTATTACCCAGCAGAATATTTAAGTTTAGCATTGCAAAACATTATTTGACTCTTATCTTCATATAAAAATTGTGGTCACTTGAGAAATAGGAAGGACTTGTTAGTAGCCTGCCATGTTAAAGTTAAAGTCCTAATGACACAACATAACAAATGCCTTAGACATAAAAAGATATACCCTTTACCACTCCTCTTTGTCAAATACCTTTAAAATCCTTACAAAAGCAAGGATACCCTCAAAATTCTTTTGTTGTTGTATACTTGTATATAAAGTTTATTATTCTTATTTCTTACGGGGTATTAGTTTCTTAAAGTAGTTTCTTATAATTGAGGAGATAAGAATGTTAGGTCCTTAATATTTAGCATATGGGTTGGCGTTATTTTTGACAACACACAATCACTAGTTTAGTGGAGTGTAGTGTCCTTATGTTAGTAGAATTTTGTTGGTAGAATTATTGGTCATCCTGCATGTTAACTTGGACTGGGACACTGCGCTGGAAGTGTTTAGCGTGAAGAAGGATTTCTGTTCTGTCAAGTAGTTGGCCAAACCGAAGACTCCTCTCTGGACTCAACGTAGTAGTATGCGCAGGAGTTCTACAGAATAAAGGTTAGGGTTTCATCCTATGCTAGTCTAGAGATATAAATAGGAGATCAATGCTTGGCAGAAAAGAGGGAGAAGAAATATATTCAGCTGAAAAGAGAGTACTTACAGAGAGTTGATCTATCATAGAGAAGAGCTTTTCATATATATTACGTAAGGCTACTGTGAGAAGATTAGACATGGATCTCTTCTGAAGGATTGTTTAGCTTGTGCATCGTGAGAGGCTGAGCAAAGGTCAAGAACACATCCTTATTGCAGAGCAACGAGAAGGTGTAATAGGCCTGGTTTGACGACAAACAGAGTTTGGAGTCTGATCACGTAAGTAGACAAATCTATTCAATAGAAGGATCTGTTGAGTCTGATTGTGTAATTCTTATGATGATCTAGTGGAAAGGCTATTACACGGATGTGGGCCTCGCAGACGTAGGAGAGTTGGCTCCGAACTGCGTAAACAAATCTTTGTGTCTTTGCTTGTTTTTGTTTTGTTTGGTTTGGTGTTAGAAAAGGTGTTGTAGCATTCTGGGAAACTTAGTTGTTGCGCTACAACACAGTTTCCAACCCCTGTCTGCTTTGTTAAGTGTCTGTGGTTCTGGTTTATATATTGTGCTGTGGGTGTGGAAATTTCAAAGAGTACCTGTAACGGAAGTTGGTAGCTGCAAATAAATCAATTATGGCCTCAATATTTGTTCTGCCACCATTCCACTCGCCAACTTCTAATCTCATGTCTGAATGTCTAACTATCGTAAAATCCAAGAGAATAATGTAATTATGTAATTAGAGGACTGTTAGAATACCTCCAAGCCCACATGTAGTTGTGACACCTTCAGCCATAGTTTTTACAACACAAAGCGAGCCACTTCTCGAGAAGTCATTAGCGCAAGGCTGTGAAATCTTAAAAAATTATTCAAAATAATTTCTTAAAATTGAAAGAGAATCTAGAAAAAACAAAATTGGTGAAATTGGAATCTTTTATACCTCTTTGAAAGTTGCCATCTTATTCTAGTATGCCTGCCAAAATCCATGGTTGGAGTCCTGTTCTTGATCTACATGGAGTATTTGACTAACACCTCCAATTCTTTCAAGGAGTTCCTAAACCTCAAACCTCATAAAGATATTATTTAAGTGAAGCAAAAAAAAAAAAACTTTCAAATAATTAGGAAATAAAAATACTTGGTCATTTTTTTCATCCCAAAGTTGAATGAAATAATAATTTGTCTGCCATTAAACGTTGGTTGGAAGCCAAGGTGGAAACTCTCCCTCAGAATCTTTAGCATGAACAAATTAGAAACAATCAATATTATGTCCAAATTTAAAACGGTATACATTAATAAGCCACACTGGAATTTGCAAGTAATGCTTGTTATTCAATTAAAAATAACTTTTCAAGGCAAAATGCATTTTAGTAAAAAAAAACAACATCAATTACACTCTGTGCTATTGATATGAGTCATACTCGGTAAAAACAGTAAGCATCAACACTGCATTTTAGTGTACACTTTGCATTGACCAAAATGTTCATTAGTTTGAGATCACGATGGTAGACACTGTGCAAAACAGTTAACATTCATGAAGATATAAAATTTGGCATATGTTAAACCATTTATTTTGACAACACAATTTCCATATGTTTAAAAGAAACCCAATTACTCAAAAACAACTCTTGCAAGATACATAGGGCATAGCATAAACATGTAGAATAAACATGATTAAAAAACCAACCCATGCGCAAGATAAAATTACATTAGGCATAGCGAAAAAAACAAACTTGCTTACAATTCCATTTTGGGAATAACGCGTGCATATAAAAATATTATGGAATTGCAAACTAATTTAAAAACAAATACGAATCTCTTTTGGAAACATAAGAATCATCCAATAAAGGAATAGTAATCAATTTTTAAAACAAATGAATAATCCCTTTCATATGAATCTCTTCAGATTTGAAAGAGTTACGAAATATAAACCTATGAATTTTAAAAAATCAAATCAAATATATATACCGTGGAGTAAATTATATATATGTCAACAAATAAGAACCCTAACAACTTGGGGAAAATCATATTAATTAAAAAATTACCATCAGAAACTGTGGAGTAAATAAAATGAAGAAAAGAATGCCTGATATTGCGAAAGAATCATTGATACGCCGAAATTTAGGTTTTAATTGAGAGAAATAGGCTACCACCGAATATAATTGAGAAAGGAAACCTGAATTCGTGGTTCTTGTAGTCTAAGATAGCGAAGAAGGAAAGTAGATGGTGAAGGAAAGCACATAATTGAAAGGCGATTGACGACGAAGAAAATGAAAGGAGATCGGCGAAGATTCCGAAGAAGAGGAAAGCCGTGTATTCTCTCAGCTTGATCGTATTCTTTTTTTCGTACTGAGTCTATGCCACCTCAGCTTGCCATCTCACAATACTTCAATCAATTACTTTGTTTAAGAAGGTGACACATCAGCTTCGCCAAATGTCGCACCATAGCTCCGCCAAATGTTGTCTTACTACAGCTCTGACTCTGCTTTATATATATAAAGAACAAGTTTTGGACCCATGTTTCTCCCTATCCATATTCTGTCCATCCAAACCCTCCAAGGGTTTCCAGCGTGAGCATGAATCATGGACATGGCCAACCTTTTTACAATGATTACAAAAGGGTGGGACACATTCATAATAAAAAGGAAAGATGAGCTCTTCACCACCATGGTTAATGAGAATCTTAGGGGGCGGAAGGTTGGAGATATCAACCTCCACACAACATCGTGCAAGTTCAGGCCTCGTGAAATTTAAAGTATCAATGTCAACCTTTAGTGGAGTACCAATGGTAGAAGCAATAATCCTTAGAGCCCTTTTATCATGCAGATGAATAGGAAGACCGGGGAAAGCAATCCAAATTGGCATAACAGGATTATCATATTCTTGAGAAAGTGAGGGACACCACTTTGACAACGTCATAGTAGAGCCATGCACAGACCAAACTCTCCGCATAAAAAGTCTTACGTAGTCTTCCTCGTTTTTAAAATTGAGGAGAAAACGCTGCCTAGAAAGAGATGAGATCTCACATCTTTCCATCAGCCCAAGACGTGTTGATAAACCAATCCATGGATGAGAATGATGGATGCTCTTGAACCTTGGCAACCAGGGCAAGTTTAAACCTACCAGCCAGTTCACAGGGCAAAAGTGACAGATGGTACTCCTTTGAAAAAACATGTTGCTCGTCCTTGAAGTGCTTTACCCGTGAAACCCTCAACCACAACATCAGAGAAGAGGCGATTGCTGGCCGGAGGCCTCGGCGCTAGTTGCATGCTGATCGCCGGAGCTAGGGTTACGATCCATCTGATATATATATATATATATATATATATATATATATATATATATATATATATATATATATATATATATATATATATATATATATATATATATTAAATAAAAGAAAAGTTTTATTAAAATAAGAGGAGAAAAGATAAGGGGGGGTGGCCAGCCCGACAACAAGCCCAAACGAAAACCAACCCAAAAAAAAAGAGTACAAGAGAATACTGCCAAGAAAGAAAACTGGAAAGGAAAGCTGCCAGATACTAAAAATGAAAGAGTAGCTGGATGTACACCAAAACAACTGCAACCATTTCCCCATTTGCATCCATGCAACACCTTCTGTAGTTTAAAAATATAACCAAAGATTCCACCAAATGTACCATCAAATCAGCATCCTTTGCATCCTACTCAAGGAAAAAAGTCCAAAACCTGAAAACAAAGTTGGGACCTTGCTAGCAAAGTGATGAACGTTACTGCAAAAATAAGCAGCACTAGTTGAAACATGTTGTGTAGAAACAAGCTCCCGTATACTGTGGGTTGGAATAGCTGCTCCAACTCAATCTGAAACCCATACTCTAAAATAGAACCCTTAGGCACACTCTAAAAACAGAAGCCCTAAGCTACAAATAAAACCTTGAAAAACCCAATCTCAAGAGCCCTGAAATGGTGCAAGAGTAACCCAGCTTCATTAGATCCTCCCCTAATTTACTTAAGACAGAAAACAATAAAGCAAATACCAAGTACTTCCTTTTTCCTTTCCCCTTGAAAGCATAAAAGTAATTAGACAATAGGTTTGAAACGTTAACCAATTGAAGTATGTGACTCTTCAACCGGCTCCCCCGTTAGAAAATCTGCCATAAGCCTTTCATCAGCTTTGGAACAAGAAATGAAAGCTGGGTATTTAGAATCTTCAAATTGAACAAGGGTCACTTTTTCCATGCTTTTCACTGTCTCTCGAGTTGCTCTAATTGTCTTCCCCGACATATTTTGAAAAAGTCCCATTTTGAGTTGATCGAGTAGTGATGTCCTCGCCAAAGCCTCTAGAATCTGCGTCTTCACTGTCTTGAAGAGTGTTTCAAAATAGGCCTCAAAAGCTGGTTGAAATAACTTTTGGAGTTTCTTTTCTTCATCTTCATCTTCCTTAATCTCTTCTGGATCAGCTTTTTTCCCCTGTTCTGAGTGTTTAGGCACCGTAGAACGCTGCGTAACATCTTCTACCAGTAGATTTGAGGATATGGAAGCGAACCGCTGCTCATCCTCAATCCTCTCCACCTGGAACATCTGGTCTATCAAATCTAGGGAATCTGAAGCTTCTTCTTTCCTGGGAACCTTTACAGCATATTCATTCCCTTCTAGTATTTTTAAAGTTTCATTCAGTGCTTTTACGAAAAGCCTAATGCCTTCAGATTGCCGTCCAACTGGGATGCAAATATTAGCTCTCTCTCCTTCGGTTCCCGCGCTAATTCTAACGAAGGATCCAAAATGGTTTGAGTCCCAGTGGGACTTTGTCTTAACAAGCCCTTCAAATTTCGAAATTACCCAACCTTCTCTAGCCAAAGGTGGGTGGCTTAGGGACTCCGAAAGCCAAAGAGCAGTAGAACGCGAGACAGAAAGAAATCTAGACATACCATTCTTGGATTCGGAAATTATAAGGTTGTCTGAGGCCTGGAATTCAAATACCTTGCTTTCAATTGAAATTGAAACGCCGGAAAAGCTTCTAAAAGGATCTTGGTAACGAAAAGAGTTTGGTCTTCCAAACCTATACCTGGGCCGCCATCTGGTTCTGGTGTTCTTAGAAGCACCTCCCCAACCCATCGATTGTGTTCTACTCGTTGGAAATCTGCAATTCTTTTGCGGCATACTCTGGAAACCATCATGCCTGAAGTGGTCGGCGTTGTTAGCACTACACCGCCGGTGAAAAAGCTCCCTGCCCCCCCTTCTCTCTAGAAACCCCATGGGTTGGGAAGGTGCTTATATATATATATATATATATATATATATATATATATATATATATATATATATATATATATATATATATATATATATATATATATATATATATATATATATATATATACACACACATACATACATATATATAGACACACACACAAGCTTTTCAACCCGTGCCACGCACGGGATAAAAAAATTGCCGATTCTTTAATTTTTTTCATTGTGATGTTTCTTTGTGCGTAATTCCCTTTTTTTAGTATGTATGCCAAATTACCTTCTATCTCATCGTTAGTTGCCTAAGAAAATGACACATCAGCTCCGCCACATGTCGCGCTATAGCTCTCCCAAATGTCACATTCCTGCAACTTGGAGTCTGCTTTATATATATAAAAGGATATATATATATATATATATTTTTTTTATTAAAATTATTTATATTAAAATAAGAGCTGAATACAAAGACGGGGGGGGACTAAGCCAAAAGCCCGAGCAAAAAACGAAGAACAAGAAATGAGGAACATGTACCATACTAATATCTATGACCTTTGTTCAAGCATTCCGAGAGACCCAGGTCCTCCATCCCATTTGACTTCATTAACCACGTACGTCCCGAGTGCATATGGGTCCATCTTCTAATCCAGTTGATAATAGCATAGTAAATACTCCTAATCGAGGCCTTCTCACCTCCATATATGCATGCACTGTATGCCTTCCAAATAGCCCATACGATGAAAACCGGCATGCAAGAGCGTAGGATACCCCTGAGATCATTCTTATTTGACGATAGCCACCATTGGAGGAGGTGCTGGCGCAGGGTTACTCCCTCCTTCCATATAGAACCATCCGTCCTTTTTGCAAAATCTTTCCATATACCATTAATGGCAGGGCATGCAAGCAGCGTGTGATCTTGCTGATCTTCGCATCGTAGGCAAAATACACATTGTGATGGAAGGTGGTATTTAAGCCTACGAAGGTTGTTTGGAAAGCTGCAGCAGTTATTAAGCAATCTCCACTGGAATAGTTGGATTTTTGTTAGAAGGAGCTTATTCCAAATGTGTTTAGATGAAAATAGAGTAGGGCCATTGTCACTAACCAGATCATAGGCATTCTTCATGGTTAGGTTGAGGGGCAGGGAGCTACCAAATTCATCATCCTCTAAATACACATGAGCTTTGCATATTCTTTTCCACGTTGGGGAGTCCGGGAGATTCGCCTTTATAGCTGCCCTATTAGAAATGTATTTGGCTATCATAAAGTTTGTCCAAAGGTTCTCCACGTGATTAATCTTCCAAATAAGTTTTAGGGAGTAGGCCTTTTGGACCTGATGCAAGTCCCGTATCCCAAGTCCCCCTTCCTTCTTTGGTTTGCACATATATTCCCAGGATTTCCAGCGATGTTTGGCATTGCCGTTGGTGTATCCCCAGAAGAAGTTCTTCATCTTTGCGTGGAGGGTGTTGATGATTGATTTTGGAAGCTCACTAACTGCCATATGATGTAGAGGAATGGAGGAGAGTACGTGTTTGATCAAAACCAATCGGCCCATGGGGTTAAGGACCCTAGAGTACCAAGAGGACAAAAACTTGTCAAAATGTTGAAGTATAGGTTGGCAACCCTCCTTTCTAAGGATACCTTTAGTGATGTTCCCTCCAAGGTAAATGAAGGGGAGTTTTCCACACTTAATTTGGAGAGCTTTCTCCATTTGCAAGCATTTTCTGATGGGGGTCTTGGAGCTCACAAAGAACCTGCTCTTTATCCAATTAATGTCTTGACCTGAGGCTAGGCTGTACTCTTTCAAAATGGACATTAGGCGAAGAAGGTTACGGCTGTTACCGTTGAGGAAAAATACTAGATCATCTGCATAACAGAGGTGAGTGATGATTGGCCCCCGTCCACTGTTAAAAGGTTTGAGGAACCTAGAATGTAACACCCTAATCTGTCTAGGTCTGCAGCCCCTTTCGGACTAAAGTAATAACTTGGTAATCGTAAAATTTAAAACATTTCAAACACTTTTATTTATCACAATAATATTTTCATATCATAAACAATACAGAGTTTTTAATATTGCGGAAGCTTAACAAATCATAACTACAAACATAATTTATTTATGTTCTTTAATTCAAAACCATTACATCCATTCCGACAATCTCACCTCCGTCTGCCTCCAGAATCATGTCACATCATTCTTTCTATTAACCTGCGTGTAGCAAATAAAACATACTACACGCTCAGCGGTAAAGCTGAGTAAGCATATCTAACGCGTCGAACATCCATATAAACAGAAACTTAATTCATAATCAAATCACTTGATATCATGCACATAATGTCAAGTTCAGATATTCAATCATCAATAATCAATTCATTATTCAATCATTCAATAAGTATATTCATCATATAATATTCATCATTCGTCATTCAACAATATCCTTAAACTATTCTTAGTCTAAGGCCAATCTATTTGATATTTTCCAACTCTTAAACGAATTCTAGTTTAAGATAGTTAAACTATATTCAAGTTTAAGGTACTCTTATCTAACGCTTAAGCTAGACCTAGTTTAAGATATAAATTTTCAAAAGAGGTTTTCAAAATCTTAAACTTACCTTCGATTAAGGTCATCCAAAAACCGAACAGCGGATCCGAAATGCTCACTGTCGGGTTGGGTGGTATCCCCAAACGAGTGCCTCAAGTTTGGTTTGTAGATCCCGTACGTACGTTTTAACCCAGGCCACCAAATACTCATGATTATACCCGCAAGGCCTATTTCTAAGCTATCTTAGAGGTCTTCCAAATAGTCTTAGAAATCAATGTCATCCTAGGTATATCTTAGAGTTCTTCTAGATATCCTTACAATCCAAATCATTTCATAATCATCAACATATTCATTTCAATTCATAATTTAATCCTTGAAAATCATTTAATCAGTGGTTTCCTCAAGCCATAATCATCATAACAATCATTCATCATAATCATCAATCAACATAACATTCGATAGTAAATAGCGGCCTAGCTTCGAGTGTTAACACCCGAACTTACCCTCATGCATCACATAACATTTTATTTGTCAAAAACATCATTTTTATTATGGTAAATCATTTTTATAATGATCATAATCAATTGGTATCAAAAATAGGATTTTGGAGTTCAAAAATAGCATTTTCAGACAAATTTTCGGATCAGATTTTCGGGGGATCGATCCAGCCCTCTGGATCGATCCATACTACGGAAAAATACTCCCAGAGGATCGATCCAAGTGAGAGGATCGATTCAGACAGTGGCTTTTCAGCCACTGTTCATCGTCTTCTACCTCGCGACACCAATTTCGAAAATCCCATTTTTAGTTTCCGAACTTCCATTAAACTATATAGAAATGTTTTACAAGGTTCATAGATCATTTTGGTATTATTAATTCATAGTTTTAACATCAAATTCATGGTTAATGATTTTTGATTCTTCAAGCATGTCAAACACAAAACTCAACCAAACGACCGTTTATGAACGTAGAAACGATCTATACGAACATTCTAGTCATTAGATATATCAACGGGCTTACCTTGAAGCGTAATGGAGGTTTTGAAGATTTTCCGGCGAAACTTCCGGCGAGGTTTGTAGCTAGCTCCGGCATCCTCACACCAAATTGGCAGCACCACAATATTCCTTACACTCTCAAGAACACAATGGAAGAAGAAGTAGAGAGAATGGTGTAGAAATGAGAAGGGTTGCTTCTCCTTATATAGGGAAGAAGAGAAGTAGATTACAAAGGTTGCTGAGTCAATTGTGATTCACGATCGGCGTAGTGGAGAAGGAGGCGCCGTCTGTAAAGTTCTCTGATTGGGACTAATCAGTCAAGATACACTTTTTGTTCGAACTTNACAGTTAAACTCTATCCAACGATATAATTTTTATATTTATTCATTATACTTTTTCCGACATCATATTTTTGGGTGGTTGACTTTGACACAGTCAAAATTGATTTGTTTGACCTTTACTCAAAAAGGTGCTCATATTCAATTCATATTATTTATTTCCATGATTTATTTCAATAAATCATTTCAAAGGTCACATTATAAAACAATTTCTTCATTTATTCTTAATTTGGGTCTCTACATAGGTTTCCAATCAAGATCACACAAATAGTCAACTAATTGGATTTATCTCTATGAGATTTATCCTGATTGTGATATTGGATATCAAAACACATTTTATTTCGGCCCAAAGCCCAACAACAATTTATTTTAATCAAAACAATTTGATTGATTAATTAATTATTCATTAATAATTCTAGGGTATGTTTTGGGGCGTTACATTTCTTCCCCCTTAAAGGAATTTCGTCCTCGAAATTCTTCTAAGGCTCAACGTTCAACATCTTGTTGTGATCGCACTTAATCATAATCAAGTCATTTCATTCAAATAAATCATAATCATGTCATTATCCACATGGATAGTTATTCTCAAACTGTCGAGGTTACGAAACTCGTTCTTTCTTCAAGAGATTAACAATCTTTGATTAAGCAAGACATTCAGTGATCCTTCAGTATCAACAACTAAAGTTCCTTCGTGGTGTATAAGGTTATATACTTTCCATACTTGCACAAAACTTCGTTCAGTCTCAATTCCTCGTTGTACCACGTTGATTAACAATATTCTTCCTCTGATTGAAGGTTCTTCAGTAGCATTTGTAATTTCAAGTTCGCGGTAGATGTAGTGGAAGATTTGGAGGTTATTTAATTCATACATCATAACGTAACTTACTCAAGTTACTTGAGTTATCTTCATATCGTTCACATAATTCAACAATAATTCGTAAGTACATCAATGGCGTTTCGTGGTCCGAGATTTTCAAGATATGGAATTTATCATCATTCACGAGGGAGTACTGTCGATTAGTCGTACAGTAGTTCGCTATCATCGATTCATATTATCTTTTTAATGAGTCTTCGTATTAATAGATGATGACGTTCGAGTAGTGTCTCATGTATGACTTGTCGTATTCAAATTTCTTTCATTAATTTGAAAACATATCTAGATATGATAACGATAGGTTCGGTTGTAACACTATTGTTGATCTTGTTTCAAGGGAAGAAGAGAATATCTTCAGTACGCGATTCAATTCATGAACTCATAGAGTGAGGAATCTTTACTAGTTCTTATACCAATATCGCATATGGGTTCGGAATCTTCACTTGAATGATTCAGCCTGTTCTTGTGACGTCATTTCTTCTCTGGTTGTCGCACATAGATTTCCTTGCTAGGATTCTAACAATATCATCGATAATAATCTTCAGAGATAGCGTAATAGTATTGATCGTTGTAGTCCACAAAGAGAGGTTTAACATAATGTTTAAGTCAGGGTCGTTTTACTATTGTGATTGAGTCACGTATTCCACAGGGTATAGTTTTCAAAGATCGATATCATGTCATCACCGAGTATTGTTTTGGTTCCAATGAAGAATCATGGTTTTAGTATCGTGATACAAAGAATGAAATTCAATCTTTTTAGGATTGATCAAGCGAGATGTTTTCAAGGGTGTAGTTAATACAACAAGTTTGAGTATTTCAAGGATATGAATCACAAGATACAAAGATAGAGTTTGTGAATTACCGTTACTAATCGTAGGTTTTCTTCCTTCAATGTTTCACTCTTCGGAAGTTACTCAAGAGGTCATTATATTAGGGTTTTAGACATTTGGACTTTTTGTCTCAGGTTTGAACGTATTCCAGGACATCGAATCTAACTGTTCATGAGTCTCAACACGTCATGTCATCATTAGACTGAGTACGTTCTTGTTTGCAGGTAACCCATTTTACACTGTACCTATTTTAGCTAGTGATAATTACCTTTCCATCAATGGTCAGGTTTCAGAGACTATATATATATCATGATTATGGAAAGGGTATCTCACATTCTAACATTATGGAAGGAACTTCTCGAACACTTCCTTACACCATAAGACTCGTTGGTCTACTTGGCAGTCATTCTCTTGGTAGAAATCCAAAGTTTATGGCTACTGCGGTAGATTTAGGAAGGGAATTGATAAGGCGAAAGATTAAACTTGCCTATGGAGGAGGTAGTGTTGGCCTTCAAGGAGCTGTTGCTTCAACAGTCTTTAATAATGGTGGTAGAGTCAGAGGTTTCATACCAGGGTATATAGCAACACGACAGGTTTACGGACCTACGTATAGTGTAGAGTACACCGTTTCCAGCAATTACTATAAGTATTTCGAGATGAATCATATTGTGGAAGCCTTCATCATACTTCCAGGAGGGATTGACACTATGGAAGGTTTATTCACTTTGATTTCATGGGCATCTGAAGGGTTACACAGTAAACCCATGCCATTGGTCTTTTGAATATTGACGGTTATTTCAATAACCTAATTAAGTTTCTAGATGATGCGGTGAGGCAGAACTTCATGGCTTTGAATAAAAGGAAATTGTTCATCTCTTCTTTCTTTGTTGATGGGCTTTTAGACAAACTAGAGTTTGCTAAAGCTTTTCCGGGTCCTGGTGCTAATTATGACGAGTTCGCGAATCCTGAGAGGTTAGACTTAGAATTGCATATGTAACTTTCCTCATGTAATCCAAGTTGTATTTTGTGTTGTAATAATATTATCCATAAATATTATTTAACGTTGTATGGTCAGCGCGAACTACATTTTCTTCATTCTTCAGTCTTTCATTGTTGGTGTCACTGTTTCACGTCATATTTTGTATCATCACCTCTGTCGCGATCTTTCACGTCAATAGGATATCCGAACGAGTCAACTATCTTATTGATTTGTCTTGTCAGCATCACTTTATTACTTCATTTATTCAATCAGATTACATTGACGTTTCCGAGGATAAGTAATTAGGTCATTAATCACTTCATAACAAGGCATCAGTTCATTCAACAAGGTTGAGTTGTCTATAGCTTTTAACAAGCAGGTTCTTTGAATTTGATCGAATAAGTCATCAGTTTATAGTAAAGGATAGCAATTCTCGATCGTCAGTCTATTCAAGTTTCTTAACAAAGATTTGTTAGTATCCTGACCGTAAGTCAATCTTAGAGAATACAATGGATTCTCTAAGGCTGATCAAATAAGTCATGATACGAGGTAAAGGATAACGAATTGTTCAACTGACAGTAGTTGATATAGAGTCTTATTGATTCGCGTATGAACAAAACAGGTATTCTCCCAAGGAGGAAACACTTGATCAGATGATTCTTTGTCAAGAAGTCATTGATGGAAACACATTCAATATAGAGTTACGAATATTGGTCCTTTAGTTCAGATCTTTCTTTCACGTATCACACGAAAAGACTTTATGCTCCTTTTGGTTGAGAGGTTTGCGCACATAAATTCGAGATGAACTCGGCCGGTTTAGAAATTAGCTTTGCTTTCACCTATATAAGGTTTCCATCATCGATCTTTAGTTGAAGAATTCTTCGTCGAGAGTTGTCAATACCAACATCGTTCGATCAGCCAATGTATACTTAGGAAAATTGTCAAATTCCTTGTATGGTATTTCAACGAAGTTTTACAAGGAGTTGTCGCTTAACGAACGATTTCGATTCCTAAGATATAATCGCATATTTGCATTTTAATGAGTTAGACATCAAAATGGGATGCTTTAGATAACAGAGTTTATTGATTCTAAACGTTCGTGTTTGAATCAGCGATTAGATCGTCTTGAGTCCACATGAGTGTCTTTGATATCGGCTTCACAAATGCTTACCAACAATTATCGTTTCTTCATAGTCGTCTCACTTTCGTACGATTTTGCGATGCAGATCAGTTTCGTCTGTCGCGATGCGATGCGTATGTTAATAACGGATTAGAGGGTCAAATATTTTTCATTCATTCTTGTGTCTCTTCACTGAGTAACAAAGTTCTACTAGAGTCTAAGCTCGTTACGATTTCAGTACTAATCAATTGTTATTCAATGAGAATTCTAACAGAGTAAATATTTAACAAGTAATTTCTCATACCTTTTCTTGGAGCAGAGGGACGCGAGAGTCGTGGATGTGATTGACACAATTTTTTTTAAATTCAAATTTTGATCCGAAGATCGATTTTAAAACCATTTGCTCTGATACCAAATTGTAACACCCTAATCTGTCCAGGTCTGCAGCCCCTTTCGGACTAAATTAATAACTTGGTAATCGTAAAATTTAAAATATTTCAAACACTTTTATTTATCACAATAATATTTTCATATCATAAACAATACAGAGTTTTTAATATTGCGGAAGCTTAACAAATCATAACTACAAACATAATTTATTTATGTTCTTTAATTCAAAACCATCACATCCATTCCGACAATCTCGCCTCCGTCTGCCTCCAGAATCACGTCACATCATTCTTTCTATTAACCTGCGTGTAGCAAATAAAACATACTACACGCTCAGCGGTAAAGCTGAGTAAGCATATCTAACGCGTCAAACATCCATATAAACAGAAACTTAATTCATAATCAAATCACTTGATATCATGCACATAATGTCAAGTTCAGATATTCAATCATCAATAATCAATTCATTGTTCAATCATTCAATAAGTATATTCATCATATAATATTCATCATTCGTAATTCAACAATATCCTTAAACTATTCTTAGTCTAAGGCCAATCTATTTGATATTTTCCAACTCTTAAACGAATTCTAGTTTAAGATAGTTAAACTATATTCAAGTTTAAGGTACTCTTATCTAACGCTTAAGCTAGGCCTAGTTTAAGATATAAATTTTCAAAAGAGGTTTTCAAAATCTTAAACTTACCTTCGATTAAGGTCATCCAAAAACCGAACAGTGGATCCGAAATGCTCACTGTCGGGTTGGGTGGTATCCCCAAACGAGTGCCTCAAGTTTGGTTTGTAGATCCCGTACGTACGTTTTAACCCAGGCCACCGAATACTCATGATTATACCCGCAAGGCCTATTTCTAAGCTATCTTAGAGGTCTTCTAGATAGTCTTAGAAATCAATGTCATCCTAGGTATATCTTAGAGTTCTTTTAGATATTCTTACAATCCAAATCATTTCATAATCATCAACATATTCATTTCAATTCATAATTTAATCCTTGATAATCATTTAATCAGTGGTTTCCTCAAGCCATACTCATCATAACAATCATTCATCATAATCATCAATCAACATAACATTCGATAGTAAATAGCGGCCTAGCTTCGAGTGTTAACACCCGAACTTACCGTCATGCATCACATAACATTTTATTTGTCAAAAAAATCATTTTTATTATGGTAAATCATTTTTATAATGATCATAATCAATTGGTATCAAAAATAGGATTTTAGAGTGCAAAAATAGCATTTTCAGACAAATTTTCGGATCAGATTTTCGGGGGATCGATCCAGCCCTCTGGATCGATCCATACTACGGAAAAATACTCCCAGAGGATCGATCCAAGTGAGAGGATCGATCCAGACAGCGGCTTTTCAGCCACTGTTCATCGTCTTCTACCTCGCGATACCAATTTCGAAAATCCCATTTTTAGTTTCCGAACTTCCATTAAACTATATAGAAATGTTCTACAAGGTTCATAGATCATTTTGGTATTATTAATTCATAGTTTTAACATCAAATTCATGGTTAATGATTTTTGATTCTATACGAACATTCTAGTCATTAGATATATCAACGGGCTTACCTTGAAGCGTAATGGAGGTTTTGAAGATTTTCCGGCGAAACTTCCGGCGAGGTTTGTAGCTAGCTCCGGCATCCTCACACCAAATTGGCAGCACCACAATATTCCTTACACTCTCAAGAACACAATGGAAGAAGAAGTAGAGAGAATGGTGTAGAAATGAGAAGGGTTGCTTCTCCTTATATAGGGAAGAAGAGAAGTAGATTACAAAGGTTGCTGAGTCAATTGTGATTCACGATCGGCGTAGTGGAGAAGGAGGCGCCGTCTGTAAAGTTCTCTGATTGGGACTAATCAGTCAAGGTACACTTTTTGTTCGAACTTTCTCCAAATTGAATTTCGTTTGNCACCGTTGCGATCGAACAGTTAAACTCTATCCAACGATATAATTTTTATATTTATTCATTATACTTTTTCCGACATCATATTTTTGGGTGGTTGACTTTGACACAGTCAAAATTGATTTGTTTGACCTTTACTCAAAAAGGTGCTCATATTCAATTCATATTATTTATTTCCATGATTTATTTCAATAAATCATTTCAAAGGTCACATTATAAAACAATTTCTTCATTTATTCTTAATTTGGGTCTCTACACAGGTTTCCAATCAAGATCACACAAATAGTCAACTAATTGGATTTATCTCTATGAGATTTATCCTGATTGTGATATTGGATATCAAAACACATTTTATTTCGGCCCAAAGCCCAACAACAATTTATTTTAATCGAAACAATTTGATTAATTAATTAATTATTCATTAATAATTCTAGGGTATGTTTTGGGGCGTTACATAGAATGTATCCCCTGTGTAAGAGCCTTGCTTAAACCTTCGCTTCATATAATAAAGAGAAGAGGGGACAAATGATCCCCTAGTTTCACTCCCCTCTTCATAGGGAAGTAACCCTTAGGCTTTCCATTTATGTTGATGGACATCATTGTGGCTTGGAGGTTGCTCAGCAGTAAGCTTGTGACAAAGTTGCTGAAACCCATCTTCCTTAGAACTGATTCTAGGTACTGCCAACTCATTATATCAAAAGCACTTGCCATGTCAAGTTTGATTATGATATTTCCCCCCTCAACCTTGCGTTCCAGTTGATGAGCCATCTCTTGGGCCAAGAGGATTTGGTCATCAATGGATTTCCCTTTTTGAAAACCAGCTTGTTCCGGACCAATCACTTTATTAGACCTGGCAAAACGGTCGGTCAGGTCGGGTTCAGGTTCGGTATAATCGAGTTCGGGTTATTTCGGGTTCGAGTCACTTCGGATTCGGGTCTAAGAGTGTTTGTTCATGACCCAGAGTTATCGGGTTCGGGTTGACCCAACGGGTTAAGAGACGTATTTAAAAATTAAAAATTTTGCTATTTAGAGATCATGTGATCTGAGCATTATTCAAAACAAAAAACGAAATCATAAAAGTTTGCAGTTCTATTTGCAACATACCAAAAGAGAATTGAAATATACCCAAAAAAATAACCTTTTTGCAGCATACCAAAAAAATTGCACTAGATCAAAAAAAATTGAAGATTCTTTCAACATACCCAAAAATATATATACGTTATAAAAAATTGAGATTTTTGCGCTATACCAAAAGAAAAGAATATATATATATATATATATATATATATATATATATATATATATATATATATATATATATATATATATATATATATATATATATATATACATACACACACACACACACATACATACATACATACATAAAGGGAGAGAGAGAGAGAAGGGAGAGAGAGAGTGGAATTTTACTAGATTTAGATTAGGTTTTATGCCTTTTGAGTAGCCTAATGGGTATATCATATTTTAAATGACTATATAAAACTAAATAACTAACAAAAATAAACCATTAAGTGCATAACCCATCGGGTCAAACCCGACCCGACCCGTTCTGACCCGAAAATTTAACGGGTCTTCGGGTTCAGGTCATTTCGGGTTCGGGTTGCAAACTCAATGTTCAAAACCCGCTTATTTTGGGTCGGGTTTCGGATTAGTAACGGGTCGGGTCAAATTTTGCCAGGTCTACACTTTATGTAGTAATGTGCCAAGTCGATTGGCTAGAATGCGAGTGTTAATCTTGCTCATGAAGGTAGAAAGGGAAATAGGTCTATAGTCTTTCCATTTAACTGGATTGTCACCTTTAGGGACCAGAGTTATGAGGGTACTTCCATACGAAGCAGGGATTTTGATTCCCAAGAAAAATTCCTGGCATGCCCTAAGCAGATCCACTTTGATTATGTTCCAGCTTTCTTTGAAGAATCTTCCATTAAACCCATCTGGACCAGCTGCAGCATATGGATTAAGGGACCATATTGCTTCCCTAACTTCCTCTACTTCAGGTAGCCTCCTCATAAATTTGTTGTCTTGTTCTGTGATGGTGGTTGGAATGTATGTGGTAATACTTTCTAGATTTGAAATGGCATGATCAGCAAAGAGATTGGTGAAGTGTTCTACTGCCAGGTTACCAATTTGATCTTCATTGTCATGATTGATCCCCATGTCATCCCTTATGGTGGATATTTTAAGTTTTGCTCTCCTCCCTTTGACATATGAATGGAAGAATTCCGTGTTGGAGTCCCCCTCTTTCAGATAAAAGGATATATATATATATATATATATATATATATATATATATATATATATATATATATATATATATATTTATATATATATATATATATATATATATATATATATATATATTAATAAAAGGAACTTTATTGAGATAAAGAGAGTTACAACCATTGTTCTGAGAGGAAAACGAAATACAAAAGAGGTTTAAAAATTAGAATGAAGCTGATGTCTTGATCCTTTCCGCCAGAATTTATCAATCTCCCAATCATCAAAGTCTTTGTCATTAATCAACCACTTCTTTTGCCGGTGAGTCCATGCCCAGGCTTGAATGAGCTTGCGTATTTGGTGGATAGTTCCGTGTGGATTCATCTTTATCCCATCATATGTATATGCGTTACGCGCCTTCCATAGATTCCATGAGATGAAACCCGGGAGTATAATTCTCAAGGCACCTTTGAAACTTTTCAAATTACCTCTTACCCACCATGAGATTGCATGTTGGCAGAGCAGCAGGTTTGAGGTGAGCATGGGAGCATCAACTAGATGTGCAAAAAAGTTCCATACTTTTTTGCTCTCGGTGCAGTTCACGAGGCAATGATCCAAGCTTTCCTCGTTGTTGAGGCAGAAGCTGCAACGACTAGGTAGTGCCAGGTTGAATCTTCTGAGGTTGTTGGGGAAAGGAAGACAGTTGTTGAAGATCTTCCATTGGAAGAAACGCAGTTTAGGGATTTGTGCTTTGTGCCAAATAAATTTGGTTGAGAGGAGTACCGGGAGTTTCTCTTCAGTGGCATTAAAAGCAAGTTTGAGGGAGAACTGTCCATTATCCCAAAGTGCTTGTCCATTGTTCCAATGCATATGAGTTGTACCATGAGAGTGTACTCTACA
>OOIL02004760.1:37362-64082 GCA_900332095.2 Cuscuta campestris | reverse complement strand
GGGTCCAGGTGTTCAAAAATCTGAAGGGTTTGATAGTATTGGGAGTCTGGTCGTTACAGTGGAGGAGAATGGGTTTGTGGTCTGAATTGGATTTGGCCAGGTGATGAAGTTCCACATCTTGGAAGAGAGCAAGCAGTTCCAAGTTAATCAACACTCTGTCAAGCCTACGCCATGTTCTCCCTTGGGAACGAACTCCTGACCATGTGTAAATACTGCCCTGAGGATCAAGGTTGATGAGTTTACAGTGAAGGACGCAGGAGTTGAAGTCCTCCATACTAGAGGGGTTTGGACCGCGAGTGCCTTTGGATTCATGAGGGGAGGTAATGGCGTTAAAATCGCCTCCTACAATCCAGCGATTGTTAGAGGGACAGAGAGAACAAAGTTGATTCCAAAGTTCCTTCCTGGCCATGACTGTGTGGGCACCATAAATTGCAGAGATCAAAATAGGGGAGTTATCCATTTGAAGGGTGAAAATGCAGTTGGTTACTTGAGGTGAGTCAGTAAAGGAGCTGAGTTTAAAACATGACTCATTCCAGAAGAGCCATTTTTTATTATTATGGGATCCAAGACAGTGGGAGAAGTTGAGTTTAATATGGAAGGATTCCAGTTGAGAGGGGTTAACCATAGGTTCCAGAATGCAAAGATAGTCCAAGTTGTGTGCACTCCTTAAGGAAATAAGTCTGCTGAGAGAGGAGGCAGCCCCACAGACATTCCAGAAGAGGAGTTTCATAAAAGAAACTTGGGAGCGGGTACATCCTTAGAAGTCTTGCTTCGAGTCATCACCGATGATGGTGGAATGTCTTTTTTGACTCTACGGTGCTTAGGGAACGGAATAGATTGCTTTGAACATCTACTAACGTCCAAATGAAAGGGGGTAGGGGGGATGTGATGAAAGGTGTATCACCTTCTCCTCCATCAGAGTGGCAAACAAATGGGACGGGTTCCTCCAAAATGGAGTCATTGTCAGACTTGGTTTCCCAAGTAGTTTGAAGCTGAGCATTGATCCAACAGTCATCTTTGCTACCCGATCTAGGAAGTTCACTGTTTGAAGGTGGGAAGACTCCCAGTGAGTAAGAGTCCTCCTGGAATGGGTTAAAAGGAATAATGTCCATGCAAGTTTGAGGTTTGTGGACTTGGAGGAATGAGAGGTCATGAAGAGGGTCTGCATGAACGGGCTGGTGGTAAGGCTTGCTGAAATGGGGCTTATTATTGGTGCGAGGGGTAAGAGAGGTATCATCTTCAGTAACATCTTCCACCGTAGGCATCAGGTCCTCCCAATTAACCTGTTTGGCTGTATGGTTGATTGAGGGTTCACCAACTTGGACCTGAGAATTTGAAAATGTGGGGATTTCCTCTGATCTCCTACGCAGGTTTCCTTTGTCCAGTCCCTGTTGGAGTATTGGTTTGTATCTGAAAGGCCCATTCATGACAGTATGGTTGGTGTAAGGGCCCACTAAGTTTGCTTTCCCAGACTTGTTGTGTCGTTTGTTAGAGACCATTTTCCAATCATTGTGAATATTCATGGGTGCATCCGCTCCAAGCTGGCCCACCTCCTTGAACGGAGCATTTGCAGGGAGGTTTTCCGGTAACTGTTTCCGGCAAGCTTGAGTATTATGGCCAAATCTGCGACATACATTGCAGTAGAGTGGGGGATATTCAAATTTACATGGTAGCCAACGATCTTTAGCTCCCAATCTGAGATGGATATTAGGAGGGAAGGGGATGGATAAGTCCCTTTCCACACAAACCCTAAACCGATCAGGTTTAACCCCAATGACAGAGTTTGCATCCAATTTGATTGGCTTCCCAAGGGCAGAGGCTACTGAGAAGATAGCTTTGTGATCATTGAGGTGGATGGGGAAATTCCCCAATTCAACCCAGATGGGGAAGTAGGGTGAGTCCACTGATGGCTCATGCTCCGGCGTCCATTTACAAAATGTGATGATGCATCCATTGATGTTCCACCTCCGTCTTGAAAACCAGCGAAGATAATCATCTTCATGTTTAAAGATGAAGAGAAGTTCATTGGATTGAAGACGTCGTAGTTTGAACTCCTTGAACCTACCCTTGATCAAGAAATCTTCAATCTCATTAAGATGAATTCTGCGGCTGCATCTTCCTACCAGCGTCCAGGAGAAATTCGCGGCCAGCTTTCTCTCCTCCTCAGCCGTGAAGGAGATTGAGGGGGAGTTTTTGCAGAAGCCATTGACTGTGCCCGGTATCTCATCCTGGCCTCCCTTAAAGAGGTCGGAGAAAAGTGTACGCCGCGGGAGTAATCTGACGGATTTAAGATTTTTCGACGAGTTGCCGGTGGCCGGAAACCTGGAGAGAGAAGCCATCATATATATATATATATATATATATATATATATATATATATATATATGTCTCTTAAATATATGTTTTATTAAATTATATTTGTATTTTGAATATATATTTCTTATTTAAATATATATCATAATAAGTAACTTCTTTATATAAAATTCTCCATATAAATTAAAAAAACATGAAAATTTATTATCTTGTTTATTATAGAAAAGGTTTATTATATATTAAGAGAAATCATATTAATTTTAAGTTCACTAAATGATATATTTTAAAAAAATTATTATATTTATTTTGCATTAAATATGTTTATAATTATAAGTCTAAATTGTCATCAATAAATGCTAAAAATGTTCATCTTGTTTTAGTTTTTTACTTTCTATTTACTTTTCTATAAAAAAATGAATTTTTTTCCTTTTATCTATTGACTAATTTTTTTTAATAAATGCATGAAATTCAAATTTTGTTTTACTTTGCTTTGCTTTTAATTCTATTGACTAATTTTTTAAATATATCTTTGTTGATCATTTAACAAATAACATTATTTTTTAGATCTTCTCATGAATTGTATGATTTATAATTGACATGATTGCAACATTTTATTTTTTAAAAAATATTCGTATGCCTAAAAGTTTGTTCGAGAATTTTATAATTTATTAAATCCGAGCCAGGTATTAAAAAATGTTCACGTATATCTATGATAAAATAAAATTTTATTAAAATATACACATTCTATTAATTCTAAATTTGGATTTGTGAATTCAAAATAATTAATTATCATTTTTTAAAAATATAGTAAAGAAGATGAAATAGTTGAAGAAGGAAGGAGAAGGAGATGTCACATGTCATTCTCTAAATATTAACACATGTCACACTCTTAAGTTTGACGTCATTCACTTAGACACCAAACTCTCAAATTTATATATAAAGGATTTATTCGGCATTTTTGTATTTTTTAGTGTAGTCAAATTGTTAGTGAGTTTTATTTTTCATTCTAATATTTATAATACATTTGTTATATAATAAAAATGCATTTTTTATCACATTACAATTTTTTATCTTTTAATATATCTAGTATATATTTTATTTTTAAGAAATATTTAAAATTTGGGGTTACATTATTTTGTTTTTAGGAAAATAGTATTTTAACATCATTTTTTTCATCTTTTTCAAATAATTTTCACCTACATGTTTTTTTTGTTTTTAATATGAATTTAATTTTTGTTTATTTTTTTGCAAACTCGAATTCTAGTGATTTTTTTCAAGAGTACAAGAGTATGTTAAAATTAATGTTAAATTCTAAGATGATAATTTTTTGCTTTTTTTTATATAAATAAGGCATGTCTTATCTTAAAAAGGGCATTACCGGCCATGTATAACTCATTTGCCTTTACATATTTGTAATATTATCTTTAAGCACGTAGATATTAAACTGTTTTCTATCTTCTAACAATAAATAACTTATATACAGAGTAACTTTCAAATTCTATGTTTTTTTATAAATAAAGCGTATAATACTTAATTTTTAACCAAGAATACCACAATTAGTATTTGAGAACATTTTTTTGAACGTAACACATTCATAACAATTAATACCATAAATTCTTCTAATCAATTTTACAGAAGAAGAAACAGAGAAAATCTGATCTTGCACGAAAAAGTAAAGGTCATCCCTCAACAAAAAAATAGCCTTAAAGGAAATGCATAAAAAATACATAGATGTCAATGATGACATGGCTTTTGAGGTGTTTAAAAAATATTCAGTCACATTGCCAAATGTCGTCATTCTAGAAGTTCAACTCTCAAATTTTATATATAAAGATTAAATTCAGTCAATAATGTTGAAATTGTAAAGAAAGTTAGCTTGAACATAGCATTTCATGCTGACACAGTTTTTTAACAATTTTATTATATAATAGAAGATAATTAAACATAATATATTTTTTAATTTATATAATAAATCATCTAAGGACTATAAACACAATTTCTCTAGTGATAAATCAAATTAGAAAAAATATATTCTAACTATGTAGATATGTATAATATAATTTTTGGAGAATGTATAATATATTTTTCTAATTTAACACAATTATAGTTCAATTATCTCCTGTTTTTAAATTTTTTTAATGTAATTTTTAAGAAAATATACTTTAATGTAATTTTCAAATTTATTAAAAGTGTAATTATAAATGAAGAGAGTAAAAAAAATATTAAATTGGGAAAGAATACTATTATAAAAAAATGAAATTTCCTTTTTTCATAATTAAATGTTTTCAAAGATTTCATACCATAACAATTATTTCACATTTTATACGTCTTAAATTAGGTGGAATATTAGGTGTCAAAACAAATGCAAATGAAAAAGTATAGAATTAGGACAACATATTATCATAAAAAGAAAGACTTTTTTTCATTTTTAAGTTTACTCAAAAATATTTCTTATCCTACTTTTAATTTCATAAGAAAAATTAGGTGGCGTGTTAAGTGGTAAAAAAAGGCCACATACGCATGCCACATGTCAAGTTTTTAGAGTCCCAACTCTCCTTTTTTGTATATAAAGGATTATATATAAAGGATATAGGAAGGATAGGATAAGATATATGATATAATATAGGATAAAGTTAAAATTTTGGGTCTAAGTCCGATCGGTTAGCCCATCCCCCCTATGGCCGACCCTGAATTGTTTATTTAATGAGAGTAATGTGTATTGTGATGGGTACTATTTCAACAATGATGCGTTGACACACACGTTGTTCTTGATAGTTTTTGTGTAGGACTATACCCTAAAAAGCAACTAATCATACTAAGAATTTTATAACTTTGTTGATAGTACCTATAAAACAACTTAAAAGTAGTTGAGTGCATCTTTCAAATATCAATACAAAAGATTTAGTAGAACTTTTTGTTTTATGATTTATCAAGTCTCACAATGTCAAATATATTTACGTTAGTTTTCATTAATCAACTTTAAGATCATTTTTTATTGACTAAGTATGTGATTTGGCTTCAGGGATCTCGCCATATATTTAAGGTCAATAGTTTTCTTTTTATTATCAAAAATTTAATATTAATTAGGCATTTGAAATAGAGTCAATAACACTAAAAAAACATTTATAGAAACTAAATTTTGTTATAATGTCTTTCAATTTCATGTACAAATATTTACATCACAAAATGTTAACTACATACGGAGTATTATTTATTCATGATGTTGATGTCTATAATACGGAGCATATAAAATATATTTTTCTAAACCTGAAAAAAATATTGCATTTAAGATAATTTACATAATCAACAAAAATTTTGTTTGATTATGTGCATTGCCCGTGTTAAAATACTACGGAGTAGTAATGTTAAAAAAAAAAAGAAAAGAAGAAAAGAAAAGAATGAAACATGCCTTCTCTCCCTGTCTGGCTGTATGTGCCCGTGTTCTTTCCTTGTTTACTCAATTACTCATGGAATTCTGTATTTCTCTTTCCATTTTTATATTCTTATTAATGAGATATTACTTCGTATAATTTTATAATCCCTGACCCCTTGCCCTCCCTATTTCTCTTTCCGATTTTGAGTTTGTCTGAAATGTTGTTTTGGGAATTCAATATCGGATTGCTGCAATGTGTATGGTGCAGCTACGCACTGATTATGATGTGAAGGTGTAGGAGAAATGCGCGCGAAGAATAGGCTACCGAGCAGCGGACACAGCAGCCCTTCGACGCCGTCGTCGCCTCGCTCTAGGTCGCCTCGGGTAAGCCGCGCCGGAAAACCCTATGGTCGCTTAACTCCGGGTCAACCTGCCCAGAAAACCGTCACACAGCGTCTCTCCTGGATCCTCCTCTCCGTCCTCCTCCGCCGTCAGGGAATCTTCCTCTTTGCTCCCTTTCTATACCTCTCATGCACGTTCTTCTACATGGGAACTGTTTCATTCGATGCTGTGCCTATCATCAAGCACCGCGCTACGCCTGGGTCCATCTACCGCAGCCCTCAATTGTATCTAAAGCTTCTACCCGAGATGGATTCCGACAATTCATCTGCAGATGCGGTTAGTTTTTTTTTGGGAATTCCCTCTCCGTTTTTTTCCCTTTTCAATTTTGATGTAAACATCAATGGGTGGAATGGGTCTTGGGTGACAATGACTGCCTTGATTTGACACTTCTTGGGCAATCTTACTAATGGTTATGCAATTAGAAACCAGCGGCCTTTCCATTTATTATCTCAATTGAGTTAAGCAATAAATTAATTTGGAATTTCGCTGTAAGCGTAGGTTGAATTAGAGAGATTTCTGTCTAGATCTGCAATCACTGATAAACATAGCTTGTACTAGCTGTGCACAATGGATGTTTAGATTCTGCCTGGCTAGCAGGAAATGAAATGCAGCTCTTTGTTCGGTGCCTTTCCTGCATTGCTCTTGGAGCATCAATTGAGGATTTGGTCCAAAAAGTATTTTTTAGTAACTGCAAGAGGAATGAAGATGTTGTAGTGTAGGACATCCTTTTGTTGTATGATTTTTGAAGGAATGAAGAATATTAGGTTTGGGGCTAACTCTGTATTTGCTCAGAATTTCGCTAAATGTGTTGTGTCCGTTTCATTTTTTTCACAAGAACAAAATTTCCATGAGTAATACAGTTTAACATTTCGGAAAAAGAAAAGCAAAAGATTAATGAATATGTGTTTGTATGATGGTATACGGAGAAGTCTTTGAGTGATATGAATTGCCAAATAATGTTGCTTGGGGTGCCATCTTTATTTTTTTCCATTGCCTATTTCGAAGTTTATATTAATTGATATTTTTGTGGGCTGTGACTTTTTCATGAATGAATGACCACTGTCAAGTTTCTTGATTTAATTACTCTGGCAATGCGCTCCTTTAACTGTTCCATGCGGTTTATTGACATTTAACCTCACAGTGAAATCTATTTCACAGAAGTTGTATGAATTAACTACAGATATGATCATTGAGTGATGATGCTTATAGTCATTGTAATCAGACATTGACAAAAGCCACACAAATTTTTTACATCTCTTTAATTTGTGATATAGATATCAACTATATGGAAGCACTCTTATAAAGCTGATGAGTGGAGACCATGCACAAACGAGTCATCTGGAGGTATAAATTACATAACTTAAAGGGTGATTTTGTATATCTCATTTTTCTTTTGCATCTTATTAAGTCTGCAATCTATTTTTTAATATTTTGATTTTTCGTATTTGAAGTGGCCTTTAAGGATTCTTTCAACTTTATTTCTCTTACCTTTTTCTTTATCCCTCATAGTCTAACTAGTGCTATTTTTGCTTCTTTCTGCTCTTGATGTTGCTGCGAGGTTGCATTGAGGGGTCCATGTTGTATTTACTTCATTTCTTCAGAATTAGTTGTCCACTTTCAAAAAACTCCATTATCAAGTAATGGGTTTCAAATACTAAAGACGTCCTTCAAATGAGCTTGTCACTCAATCGTGTCAACAATGCTTGTACCTCATCTTCATCTCTAGGATATTTTAGGCTATTCATCATTATTTTTTTATTAAATATGAAAAGTTGACAATTAATTTTGGACAAACAAAAACAAGAAAACAGACAACTCAGGGCATGTTTGGCAAACAAAACAAGGTTGATATGATATATGTTGTGAAATTTGGAAGAAATGATGTGATCTAAAATTTGAAATGAAAGTGTTTGGAGGGATCTGAAATGATGGTTGTTAAAGGGAGCTGCGGGGTGGCCGGTGGGGGTGGGTGGTGGGGGCCAGCAAAGGTGGGTTTCCGGCGGTGATGACCGACAATTGAGGGAAATATCAAAACCCTCGGATTGCCAAAATTGAGAGATAACCAAACAACCCCCATTTGGGAAGCTTGTGATATTGGGAAATATCAAATCCAAACCTTGTTTAGGCTTCACCAAACACCACAAAAGAGATCTGATTTATCAGAACCTGTATCTCATG
Organism: Cuscuta campestris; assembly: GCA_900332095.2. Taxonomy (NCBI): domain Eukaryota; kingdom Viridiplantae; phylum Streptophyta; class Magnoliopsida; order Solanales; family Convolvulaceae; genus Cuscuta; species Cuscuta campestris. The sequence goes on along the minus strand of OOIL02004760.1, from coordinate 55,816 downwards.
CGCCCACCAAACGGGCCCTAAATTTGGATGGAGTAGTTTCTACTCCACTATATTTTACAGGTCATTTTTTATGTTGGATGAAAAATATGTACAAAAACTATTTAGGCTTGACACTATTGACTATCGTTATATTTTATGTAATTTTTTTGCTCCTTAAATTAGGCACACCAGATATTAGAAGATAGGTGTTTTGCATTTTTTGGTTGCTCTACACTTTTGGCTTCTCCCATGGAAGATGCTTGTAGCTTCTATTTTCATTCTTTTTTATGCAATAATAAAATGTTGTGATAGAACATCTATTACTCTGTATACCTTAGATCAATGCCTTGCTAATGCTCTATAGATAAAATCCTTGTTTCATACCAACCCTAGCCGGCGTCTAGCCTCTATTATATACTACTTCCTTCGCCCAAAGTAAACACTTTCCTATTCGGTTGGTCCCAAAATAAAATTCCATTTTCTTTGTTTGATAAGAAATATGTGGTCATCATTATTTCTTCATATCCGATCAAAGTGGACTTTTCATTTGAGATGGAGGGAGTCTTTAGTAGCTATCCAACTTGTGCCTATCCCTTTTCCTTCTATGGGATTTCTAGTGTGCCCAAATAATGAAATCAGAATTGAATGCGACATGCAACTTATAGTGAATACTACGTATAACTTATACAGATCTAGTCTTATGGAACTATTTTCTATCTTGTGAATCAGATTTATGTTTAGTTATTTGGTAGGAGATATTTAATTAGTGGTATTAAATTGACACTCTAGAACCTAGATTCCTCTTAGAGTTCCCCAAATGTAATATGTACTTGGGTGGCACAGTATTTGCACAAAAATATCATTGTACTTTGTGATATATCTATAAATTTGCTTGCCAAGATCTTTTGTGAATCTTCATTAGATTCCACATGGGTAGGATATATTTCAGATCTTTTTTCTTCTTTTCTATTTCGCTTGAGCTAAGTTTCCAAAATATAAGGGGTTGGTTTTTGACTTTTGTAATTAATCACTTATATAGGCCCTTAAAGGATTACAATAAACTTAACTAATCCTCTGGTATTCTATTCTTTCATTGAAACCTGCTTATTTTCTTTTTCAGTCACTTTTTTTTGTGGGACAATATTGTTCATATTTGTTTTGTACCTTCCATGTTTACTCATCTTCTTTATTTTTTGGTGGGATGGGGTTTCAAAGGTTTTGGGGGGGGGGGGATGAGGGAAGGGGAACCACCAAGCTACCCCACTCACCCCATGTTTAATCATCTTTGATGACCAATGTATGGTGAGTGGACAGTAAAGAAGGTGCATGCAATTACAACCTACTTGGTCTTGCCTCAACTTGCTACCTGATGCATTGTCATGTGCCACAATCTGTAACTTTGCTTGCTGCAGGACCCATCTTCCGCGATTTTGCTGTTTGGGCTTGTTGTTCTTCTTGATCACTTTCTTCAATCGATTAATTGTCCGGAGGGTCCATTTATTTTATCTTGTAAACAAACTAAAAGAACTCTCGCCGGGTGCGACTCCAATCTTCTTGCTGACAATTGTGACCTTCTCGCCATTTTTAGATTCTTATTTGAGTTGCTCCTTTCGCTCTTCATGACACTGAATAACATTCCAAAAAACAAGTGAGAGAGCAAAATGAAAGAGTTTTTAATGTGCAAACATTTTTTTACCATGCTAAAGATTCTGAGTCCATTTTTTTCAATATGAAGTATTGATCATTAATTCACCTATTTCTGATATCCCCATAAAGCAACAAAAGGCAAAGACCTTATTCCTTCAATATCACTTCCTAACAATGGGTTATTGAATACAAAGAGTATATTTAGTTCAAGACTGCCCGACAAGCAATGTAGAGGTTGTTAGCAACAACAGCACATACTAGTAATTCTACTGTTTGTTTTTCTCAATCATCTCTGGTATGTCCATGGATTTTGGATGCTCGTGCTTCTGACCACTCTGCCGGTAGCTCTTATTCTTTTCACCATCTCCTACCAAAACACGACATCAGATTAAAGATCAATGTTTCTGATGACTCAAAACATCAAGCCACCAGTATATTGGTAAAGCATCCCCTTTTTTTCTCTCTACCATAAGACTCATTTTTTTAATTCATCAATGCTCTTGTAATATGGTTCTTTTGATCAATTTACAAGACCTTCATATGAATAAACTTGTACCTCCACTTCTTTTTTCTATCCAAGACCGGAGGTTGGGGGAGGCGATTGGAGTGCAAGAACAGAGTTTCATGGTTACAATTTCATCATCCACTGCATGTGTGTGTAACCACTGTCCTCTGAGTCATCACATCGCTTTCATCAATGTTTATGCTATCCAAATCTCAATAAACTAAAAACATGGTTCCTCATCCCTCTAAATTCTAGTCACTAAATATGAGGGATTCAACATGTCAAACATGTTTGTATTTCATTTCCATAAAAAATCATAGGTTAAGATCAAATTTTTACTTAAACCCATCTAATGTTTAGGTCCTAGTTGAGTGGCTCGAGTCACTTCTATCTTGAATTTTCAATAAATTTTAATTGTTTTAAAAATGATGCTTTCTCACCTTATTTCTGGTAATTTTAAATGGAAGGTTTGAGTTGCTCACTATTTTTCCAATTTCTTGTGTTCAAATTAACACTAGTGCCCTTTTGTGTTCAAATTTACTCTAGTGCCCTTTTGTGTTCAAATTTACTCTAGTGCCCTTTACTTCAATTATGGCATCCTTTCGTATGCTTCATCAGTCCCGTTTTTCCTACATACCTCAACAGACTAGTGTAGTAGAACACAAACATCATCGTATCACTGACTTCACTCATTGTACTTCTTCAATTTTTGAATGACATTTCTTACATCCATATACCTAATAAATTGCATGCCATCATCAATTCCCAATTACCAGACTCCTTAATTTATTTTGTATCTTAAATCCCCTCATTTCACTCTTTTGAGTAGCACATTTAGATCTACTTGTTTCATTCTCAAATTACCGGGTTAGGCCTGCGAGTGTTGGGCACTTGGATGGTGAAGAACACTCACGTCCGGAAGCTCTGGGTAGGAGCAACGTAGATGCTAAGATGGATGTGTGGTGGACAGGTGATACGAGGGTGTATTAGGTACAAAATGAAGCTATCTGGGAGAGGGTGAGAGTGGCTTGTGTGAGGACAAAGTTGAGGGGACAAAGTTGTGAGAAGCTAGACTGAGATGTTTTCGACATGTATTGAGGAGAAGTACAGATGCTCTAGTGAGGAGGTGCGAGAGACTTGCGGTATGGGACGTTACAAAGCGTAGAGGTCGACTAAGAAGAGTTGGAAAGAAGTTACTCCGTATTACACACGACATATGTTTTCAGGCCGAGGATACGACCTTTAGGATCGTCTGGATGTATATATATATATGTATATATGTATGTATGTGTATGTGTGTGTGTGTGTCTATATATATATATATATATGTATGTGTATATATATATATATAGATTTTGGTTCCGGTGAGAATGCAATCTTAGGAGAGAAATGTGAATGAATCTGGTGCTTTAGATTGTGAGATCTAAGGGTCAAGATTTCATCAAAATTAGATGCACCAAAATGGTGCGAAAATGCATCACGTCGAAATGCACCATAAACCTTCGAAAATGCACCATCTCAAAATCTGAGCGCAGGATGCAATCTGAGCCGCACGATGCATCAGATCCGACGGCTAGATTTTATTCTCATTTCTCTCCACAAGGTGCATTCTCACGGGAACCAGCCCCTATATATATATATATATATATATATATATATATATATATATATATATATATATATATATATATATATATATATATATAGGTTTGCTATTCTTACTCCAACATTTATTGACACCTACTCGACACCACTCAAATTGAGGTCCCTATGGTTCGTAACATTGGTATTTCTTCTAACCCCCGCCTCAAAACCCCCACCCCTTCCCCCCTCTTTTGGTGTCATCGATTGGCATTATATCTATACTTCTAATCGGCGACACCAAGAGAGGGGGTAGGGGGGCAAGGCTGGTTGAGGGTAAGGTTAGAGGTAAAAACCATCAAGTTTACGGACAGAGCAATGTTGGGGTTTAAGGGGTGTTAGGGAAGGGGGTAGGAACCATCAATTTTACGAATGAATCATCGTAGGGGCCTCGATTTGAGTGGTGTCGAGATTGGTGTCTAAATCAATTGTTGTCAATTTAGACTTCTCCTATATGTAACAAGCATACTCCCTCCATCCCGAATTAATCGTCTCTCTTCATGATTCGTAGGTCACACTTTTTCTTCTTTGTTGACTTTGTTAATCATTTGTTAAAATAACATTGTCATTTCACCTCTTGTTTTATAGAGAATTTGATGTAGTTTTGTACGACCTCCGTCTTGAGTATTCGTTAGTCAATGGACAAACTTTGATCACCAATATATAAAATTTGTATTGTATATTAGTACACAAATATCTTCATTAGGTTTATCTTGCATAAAACTTTCATAAATTTATTTTATTGTATTACTATGTTACTTACATTTAATGCAATTGATGATTGAAGTTCGTCCAATTTGAGGAATGAGGGAGTAATACATAAGTTTTATTTTGAAATTTTGTACCATTATTTAAATAAATTGGATTGAAAATAAACTTAATTAAGCCTCGTTATCCATAAAGTGTCAATTAATTTGGGATGGAAGGAGTATATATATAACTAGTACACCTAAAATGTTATTAGAAATTTGCCAAAAACATAATTTTCAGTTTACTAATACAAGACCGAGTAAACACTTAGTACTCTCAATTAGTCTGTCCTTATTGCTACTCAGCCTTTGCCAGAGTAGCTGTAGATACTGATTTAAGAACTCAGAGATTACATAAAAAATTGACACTAAGCTCATTAGTACTTGCAACTGTTATGGATGCATTGGGCAAGAATATTCTTGATTGGGTTCTGTGTCTCTGTGATGCTAAGTTGGATATATGGAAACAAGGGTTACAATTTGGGTTACAAGAACAACCCAGTTGGATCCCACTAGAGTTGGGTCGGAGAGGGGGGGGGGGTACGCAGACCTTGCCCCTACTTGAAAGTAGAGAGGCTGTTTCAAAGGGTTACAGTTTGGATATTTTTAAGAAAAATAAGTACTTGAAAGGCGAATTCAATATAAAAAGTGTAATGGGGTGAATTAGGTTGAGTAAGAGCTAGGAGTAAACGGCTGCCTCAAGTATTTGAGATCTATTATGGGTAAGAGTAAAGATATTCACAACAATGTGATATTCGAGATTAATGCAGATTTTGGATAAAATGGAGGGAAATGTCTGGAGTATGAAGTGACCATAATGTACTCTTAAGTCTAGAGTCTAACAAATGTAATTTGATCGGCTTCATTATTAAAATCAGAATGTTGGGTTGATAGGCTAATAAAAAGATTTGTAAATATGTGTATGTTAAAATCAATGTCTAACTTAGATTTAAAAAGATAGTTTGTGCAACAAAGGTATGCGGGCACGTTAGTTGTCAAGATTCAAGAAGCAAGTGCTTTGATGTAGAGAGTGGAGTCTTCGATTGTTTGAGATCTAAATAGGAGTTGCGGTAGGCCAGAAAAGGACATGCACATTAGAACTTTAGGGCTCGTTGAACACAGTACATAACAGGATAGAGTAAAAAATGCAAATTATGGTAGTGGTGGGTTTCAAGAGTTTCAGTTGGTTAATTGAGCTGACCCCAATGATGTGGGATTAAAGCTCGTTTGTTTGTTTGTTGTTGTTGTATGCTTTTATGTGTGCATCATGCGAACTTCTTAATATGCCTATTGTTTAGTTTAAGATTTGTAGAACAAAAATCCTGGTGATTTAGATGGCATCTTACTCCTTTTCACCTCATTAAATTGTTTCAATATATATGGTTAAACTTGATATCCATTTTTGTACATTGATACAAATAGTGGAGTCTTGGAACAATTTAGAGTTTAGACTTAAAGAGGAGGTGTGAACATGCACTGAAGGTGTAAAAAAACACATTAGAACTTAAGTGATCCAAGAACATATGGTACGTGGACAGGAAAGTGAAAATGAGAACTGTTGTGTTTCAAGAGTTCTTGTGTTGGTTAATTGAGCTGGCCCCTAGGCTTTTTGACTAATGCTTAATTATTGTTGTTGCTGTATGTTTTTTTGCATATATCATGGGAATTCTTCTCTTTCTACCTATTCTTTAGTTGTTTAGAATGTTGAGGTAGAACAAAATACCGAGGTGATATAGATTGTATTTTTATTTTTTTTGAACTCATATAGATTGTACTTTGCTTTTATTGATATCATAATTTTTTTTTTATTATGCATTGGTATATTGTTAAAATTGAAATCCACACCTTTCTATATTTATCAACATTTCACCTTTTGCACCAATAGATGAAAACGAATATATATCTTTTTATCATCCTCCCTTCTAATTTTCATAACAGATCACACAAATACTAAATAACAACAAGATTTATTCAATCAACTCATTAGCTCTTGTATTATAGTGAGTTGTGCTCTAAGATTGCATTACAATGTCATTAGGTTTACCAGAATCAAATGGCTATATTTATATTGAGGCCAATGGTGGTTTGAATCAACAAAGAACATCAGTATGTTTCCAGTCCATACTTTTGCTTATTTATTTATTTCAAATATTGATGCTTCATTTAACATATCTTATATACTCATTTTATGATGATGTCTATCTTGTTCTAGATATGCAATGCTGTCGCTGTCGCTGGATATCTTAATGCTACTCTTGTCATTCCACACTTCCATTTTCATAGCATATGGAGGGATCCAAGGTAAGTGCATCCTTTTCTATTATTCTGTATCTTTATGGTATTCACTCATTTATATAGGAATTCAAAAGATGTGCATGCAATTTAATCTAAATAGTTCTCATGAAACTTAACATATCATTAGAATGGATTTAGTCTATCACACAATAATGAGATGGCCACCTTTTCAGGGTTACTTCCTCCGTCCCAATCTAATGTTCTCATTTATGTTTAATACATAGTGTAAGAAATAGAAAATGTATGATTGAGATTTATTTAGAAACAAAAGAATCAATATGGACTACACAATAGTTTGCTTATAGGGAATGTGGAAACATAAATAAGTATGACCCAAAAAGGAAATATAAAAAGGGGACAGAGGAAGTATTACACAACTATATTTATAAGGGTTTGCTCTGGGTAGCTTTAAAATTGTTATTTCACTTGGCCCTCCAATCTTTCTCCTTCTCAAAGTGCAAAATGTCTTGTGTTGGGTTATTCACACAGCAAATTCGGAGATATTTATGATAAAGAGTTTTTTGTCAAAATCCTCGAACATGATGTACGAGTGGTGGATACAATTCCTGATTACATTATGGGAAGGTTTGACTACAACATGAGCAATGTATACAACTTCAGGATAAAAGCATGGTCTTCTATTAATTACTACAAAGACACTGTTTTGCCGAAGCTGCTTGAAGAGAAGTAAGTTTCTGGACATTATATTCATAACTATTTTCACTTAACAATTCTATATTGTACCCTCTCCATCCCTTTTTGATATTCTCATTTACTATTCATTGGGTCAAATTATACTTCCTCCTCCCCAAAATAAGGCTCCCGTCTCGATTTACAATGTTTGACTGAATTTTGGGAATTAGGACGGAGCGAGTATTTTTTTTCTTTACATATTTTCATTGATCATATGATAAAATTATAATTATGTCACCTTTTGTTTTTTTAGAATTTTTTTATATAGTTTTTAAATATATAGATTTGTATTGAAAATGTGTAATGAAAGAAGTTATTTTGGGAATTAGGACAGAGCGAGTATCTTTTTTCTTTACATATTTTCATTGATCATATGATAAAATTATAATTATGTCACCTTTTTTTTTTTAGAATTTTTTATATAGTTTTTAAATATATAAATTTTATTTTTTAACTTTTCACCATTCTATGAATACCGTAAAAGAAATCAGAATAAGTAGGAATAAGAATAAGTAGGAACAAGACTGAATACATAGAATGTCGTTTCAGCGGCCGGGAAACAGAATCAGAAGTGGAAGTTAGGATTGACTCTCACCTAGTACCTAAGGTAGACATGTTTCGATATCTTGGCTTGGTAATCCAGGCTGATGGGGAGCTAGACGAGGATGTTGGACATCGTGTTGGAGTGGCTTGGGCCAAATGGCGGTTAGCTTCAGGGGTGTTGTGTGATCCGAAGATTTCGCCCAGAATGAAAGTTAAGTTTTTCCGATCGGTAGTCAGACCTGCTATGTTATACGGGGCAGAGTGTTGGGCGGTTAAAAAGACTCATGTGCGTCGTCTGCATGCGGAGGAGATGCAGATGTTACGATGGATGTGTGGTAAGACAAGGTTGGATAGGATTTCGAACGAAGTTATCCGACGTCAGGTAGGCATGGCGCCGGTGGAAGATAAGTTGCGGGAAGCAAAGTTGAGATGGTTTGGTCATGTGAGACGGTGGAATGCTGACGCCCCTGTACGGAAATGCGAGAGGATTACAGTTATCGGGGGAAGTAGGGGAAGGGGTAGACCTAGGAAGAATTGGAAGGAGGTGATTAGGCAGGATTTAGGACTTCGCACCCTGACTGAGGATATGGCCTTAGATAGGAACCTTTGGAGAACTAGAATTAGAGTAGCTGGATAGGAGCTCGGTGTTGTAGAGGTTGTTTTGTAGTGTCTTGTGTTTGATTGAAATCTTTTGCTATTGCTTGCAGGACTTTCATTTCATTGTACTTGGTGCTTTATCCGTGTTATACTGTGTCCCCTTTCATATTTTTGTGCAGGTTGAGCCGGGGGTCTCTTGGAAACAACCTCCCTACTTCCGAGTAGGGGCAAGGTCTGCGTTCACACACGCTCCCCAGACCCTACTGTAGTGGGATTCAACTGGGTTGTTGTTGTTGTCGTTGTTGTTGTTGTTGTATAAATACCGTAAAATAAATTGAAAATAACTTTAGTCAAACTTCGTCATCCGAAACATGAACATTATTTAGGGATAGACAGAATATTTACATAATCTAATGTTTGACAGAGGACAGTTCTTGATTTTAGGGTTCTTCAGTGGGCAAATTCATCTACTTTATTTTATGGACCTTCACACATAAAATGATTTTATGTAATGAACCTTGTATAAATAAGGAGATCCAACCGTGAGCCCATGAAGAATAAGTGAGAAGGTCCGTATTTTATGTGTGGACCTTAGTACCACAATAAAACAACTCTTCTTAGTGATGATCCAGTTATGTGCACATTTTGAAAGTTCCCAGGTAGGGGTATAAAGGGGTCAACTGTCTATGTCCTTGTTTACAGGATCACTTGTGTGTTTTGTCCAGACTGGGTGAAACTTAATACTTCCTCCGTCCCAAAATATTTACAACATTTGTTTTTTCAGCAGTCGTGGGAACTTTTGTTTATTTCTACGTTTTCATTGGTTATTTGATAAAATAAAATATTTTTGACACCTCTTATTTTGAAGAACTTTTCATGTAGTTTTTTGATATGTAAATTTTATTTTTTATTTCTATACCAATATGTAAATAAAATTAACTGAAAAAACTTGATATTTTACCTCGGGAATACAAGTGTGGCAAATATTTAGGGATGGAGGGAGTATGTAACTAGTTGCATTTGCCTGATTTTCAATTTTCATATTTTTAATGTGTCTTTTTTCCATGATGGAAAGATTTCTCTTATTAGTATGCAAAACTCTCATCATTAGTATATTACTATTACTACTATTACTATTATTATTACTATTATTATTATTATTATTACTATTACTATAATAATAGTAATAATTGCTTAGAATTAATAGCCTTTACATGTTGCAATGGCTTTCATTATGGAGACCTATGTTGGCTCCATCGACCCCAACCCAAAGCCTCCACATATAGCCTTGCTGTACATCATTGGGATCGAATTATCGAAACTGACCATATTTTCTCATTATGGACTGAATAGATATTTATTTGGACAAAGTGCTTCAGAGGATTTGAAACTGAGCACATTTTTTGATATAGACTGTTGATTTTATATGAACATTTAGAAAGCAGTGATCAGTTGGGCTATGCCTTGTGAACACCACTTAATGTACAACTAGTTGTACAGAACCCATTTTTTGTTCACACCTACAAAATTCGTCTTTGTGATGTTTGTGAAAGTCTTCACCAATGACACACAATACAGTTTTGTCAGTGTGACCATGATTGTCGTTTTGAACATTTAGTGGGTGATCACCGGTGATATACAACTTGGTTTACACTAATCAGTGTACAAATGAGATTTTCTTGATTACTTTTTGGTTGATGATAAAAAATGTTGAAAATATAAAAATAATGCTCGCAAAATGATTTGAGCTACAGTGGGTTACACATAAAAACTGATGACATGGACTAAAAAATGATTTGTAAATGCACAGGGATTTAAAATATTCACTTAACAATTTCGAATTGAGTGCATCACCCCAGGGTGTTAGGCAAGAATCTACGACGACTGAACTTGAATAGTAGATGATGGCGGAAGACATGAATTATTTTACCAGAGAAATGACAATGACCTCATAATTTGCTCTGGGATGTCATTTTCAAGGAGTCTTTACATTCCAAATTTTACACTTGTCAAATATCATGATGCAGTTACTATTAGCTTTTTTCCGAAAGTCATATGGATTCTTTTTTGGTGTCAGAGAATCCATATGTTTTTTAAATACTTCATTTGTCTTTCCATTGCCGATGATTCATGTTCTGTCGTTATAAAGTCTTGCACCCCAGACTGTAAGACTTTAAATAAGTGAGTCATCTGCACTAGATTATACTCCCTCCGTCCCTGCGTATTTGTCCACTTTCATTTTTACACACCATCCAATGCACTTCTTTAATCCATTTTATCTTGTAATTTATATATTAAAAAATTATAGAAATTATATATATTAATAATCTATATGTTAAGACAAATCAAACAAGATCACACATGACTATATTTAGACTTATATATTGAGAGAATTTGATGAGTCAAAGTGCTTAGATGAACAGTTCCAAAAGTCAAAAGTGGACATAAACTGGGGGACGGAGGGAGTACTTAATAAAATAGTGCACATTGTCAGTTTCTAATGAATAACCTGCTGCTGCAGGTAAACACACTAATTCATTAATAATGTTGTGGTTGCAACATCCTTTGAGTTATAAAGTCTTGCACCCCAGACTGTAAGACTTCAAATAAATGGGTCATCTGCACTAGATTATACTTAATAAAATAGTGCACATTGTCAGTTTTTAATGAATAACCTGCTGCTGCAGGTAAACACACTAATTCATTAAAATTGTTGTGGTTGCAACATCCTTTGAGTCCTGTTAAAGGCCAAATTCTGTTACTTTTTGACAATCCTATTGACCCAAAAGTACTTGTATCCATTTATAAAAGATTAAATTATTGTTTCATATGCCATATGGATTGAGTTAATCCATCTGGTGAGTACAAAAATTATGTAAATGGAGACTTAATCTGGATGTAGTGATGGAAGTTGGCATTTATAAAAGATATGAGGTACTAAGACTGAACTGTTTCATGTGCTCACTTGGAATTAAACTGTTACTAAAGAGAAATTTTAATTTGCAATGTTACTGTTGCTTACATTTGTTAATCAATAGTGTTCCCCATGATCAGTGTCAGTGATGATAAGTTCATATTTTCAACACAGGATCATCCGGATTTCCCCTTTTGCAAACCGTTTGTCATTTGATGCTCCTTCAGTAGTTCAAAGGCTTAGGTGCTTGGCCAATTACGAAGCCCTTCACTTTTCAAAGCCCATTTTATCTTTGGGTGAATCACTTGTTGCTAAAATGAAAGAAAGAAGTGTAAATAACAGTGGCAAGTATATATCAATTCATCTTCGCTTTGAAGAGGTTAGTCTTGAAGAAGTTGAGACTTGAGAGATTGCTACATACTCCTATTGTGTGTCATTGGCTTATAGTTCAAGAATAAGGGCAGTGCTTTTACCACTCTCTTATACAGGATATGGTTGCTTTCTCCTGTTGTATATATGATGGTGGAGATAGAGAGAAAAAAGACATGGATGCTGCAAGGGAGAGAGGATGGAAGGGAAAATTTACGAAACGTGGTCGAGTTATACGTCCTGGAGCGATAAGGATAAATGGGAAGTGTCCCTTGACACCTTTAGAGGTAAGATCTATAGCATATTACTTAGGGTTTACATTACCTAAACTTTGATTCCTGCTATGCCCCCCTCCTCCCTATTCTTGACAGTTTGAAGTTCGTAGAAGATATACTGTGCAATCAATTACTTTTCTGTTGTGTGCAACCTCAAAATACAATCTTTGAAATAATTATCACCTATGGATGTCTTGAGTTTGGTTGGATTGACCTTACTTTGTTAATTCCAAATGAATGCATGAGAATTCAAGTACATCAACATCACATTTTCTACATTCTACATCAGAATATATACTTTTTCAGTTCGAAAACAGAGCTGTTCATGCCCTCAAAGTTGGAACAGTCTGATGGCTTTGATAAATGTGAAATGTAAAGGAGAGAGTGTATTTCCCGAGGAACATTTAAAGCTATTTACAAAGATGATTTGCTAAGCAATGATGTCATGCTTTCTAAAACCTACAGCTATACTTCGCTATAATATATATATATATATATATATATATATATATATATATGTATGTATGTATATATATATATATATGTATATGTATATATATATATATGTGTGTGTGTGTGTGTGTGTGTGTGGATTTATGTATGTATGTATGTATGTATGTATGTATGTATGAACACACACACACAGATATATATATATATATATATATATATATATATATATATATATATATATATATATATATATATATATATATATATATATATATATATATATATGTTAATGTAGTCTTTATCGTTCCATCATGTCCGATGGAGCCAAAGATTTACTATTTTTTGGCTTTAGAGTATGATGGAATAAAATAAAATGGTTGTTTAAATTATCTGTGCTTCTTTTGATAGTGAAGCAGCAGTTAGTCAATGCAACTTTCGACGCTCATCATGGGTCATTTGGAAACAGCCGCTCTATGTCTCATACATAGTAGTCCGGCTGCGTACATCTGACTCCCTTACCCCGCAATAAGTGGGAGCCTTTGAGGCTTTGGGGTAATGTTCTTTGTAGTCTTTATACTTCTATAATGCACCAATCTGTCTAGATGGATATAATTCACAAGTAGTTTGTGTTTGAACTCTATAACTTAAGACCTGTTTTATCAGACATTTGGACCTAATCACTCTAGTTCAAATATTATTTTAATGGCAATGTCAATGAAGGTGATAGTCATGGTTTATAGAAATGTTATTCAGTAAATCCTCAATCCAACAACAACAACAACAACAACCCAGTTGAATCCCACAACAGTAGAGTCTGGGGAGGGTGTGTGTATGCAGACCTTGCCCCTACTCGGAAGTAGGGAGGCTGTTTCCAAGAGACCCCCGGCTCCACCTGCACAAAAATATGGAAGGGAACACAGTATAGCACAGATAAAGCACCAAGTACAAGCAACAAGTACAAACAATAGCAGAAGATTCCAAACAAATACAACACACTACAAAACAACCTCTACAACAACGAGCTCCTATCCAGCTACTCTAATCCTAGTTTTCCAAAGGTTCCTATCTAGGGCCATATCCTCAGTCAGGTCGGGAAGTCCTAAATCCTGCCTAATCACCTCCTTTCAATTCTTCCTAGGTCTACCCCTTCCCCTACTTCCCCTGATAACCGTAATCCTCTCGCATCTCCGTACATGGGCGTCAGCATCCCGCCGTCTCACATGGCCAAACCATCTCAACCTCGCTTCCCGCAACTTGTCTTCCACCGCTGCCATAACGTCGGATAACTTCGTTCGAAATCCTATCCAACCTTGTCTTCCCACACATCCATCGTAACATCCGCATCTCCGCCGCATGAAATGTATTTTTTTTTCATTAAGGCTTCTTTAGAATCTTCAATGATGGAATTATTTGAAAAGCTGGCTGCAACCCTAGTTAAGAAAGCTGGGGTCATTCAGTCGATGTCTATTCATGCATTCCTGAAAACTTTCTTGATAAAAGTTGGAACTATTACTGACTCTACTATTGTGATCTCACTACTGGGCACATGCTTCATACTCCATTCTTTAATCCCTCTCATTTATCAGGTTGGTTTGATGTTACGAGGGATGGGATTTGATAAGACCACATCCATCTATTTGGCATCCGGTAAAATATATGATTCAGAGAGATACATGAAACCTCTATTGGAAATGTTTCCTCTTTTACAAACAAAAGAGATGCTTGCATCACCAGAAGAACTGACTCCATTTCAGGTGTAAGTTTGTTTAGTCATCCTAGTGGTATCTTCTTGTAGAAACTTTTATAATATGTTTGACTTTTATTGCTTCCAGAATTATTCATCCAGGATGGCTGCTATAGACTACACTGTATGTCTTTACAGTGAAGTATTTGTGACCACACAAGGTGGGAATTTCCCACATTTCCTGCTAGGCCACCGAAGGTACTTGTATGGCGGTCACTCCAGAACAATCAGGCCTGACAAGAGGAAGTTGGCACTAATATTTGATAATCCAAATATTGGGTAGGCATTTTGCAACACAATTTTAATTTTACTTTTTCTGTCCTTGAACAAAAACATACTGCGTATTGTTTTTATTTATTAACGCACAAACTGATGGTACTAGACTGGACTCTTGTAAATCTATGATTGAGAAAATCATATATACATAGGATGCTTTGAATTGCTTAATTAGCTCTTTAATTGCCCTGTCATTTATCATTTTAGACCTTGCTGTTGTGGGATCCTACTTGGTTGTTATTTTGTGATGCCTGAATTTGGTTGTTTTTTTGTTTCCTTCCAGGTGGAAAAGCTTCAAGCGCCAGATGCTAAATATGCGAGCGCATAGTGATTCAAAAGGGATTGAGCTCAAAAGGCCCAACGACTCTATATATTCCTTCCCCTGTCCGGATTGCATGTGCCGTGTTAATAAAACAAAAGATTCAAGATCGCCGCCTGGGACGTGACCTTAAGTGAATGTTTTTCGCTTCCTGTAATTTTTGTGAACATGTAGTTACTAACCCCTGCGATTCTTTCATTTCCCCCCTCTATCTGTTGGAGAGAGACCGACGACTTGAATATTAAAGCTTGGTTTCTGAGGATGAATCTAAATATTTTAGGGGCCATGGCTTGCTGGGTAACTCTGCTCTTTCATTTACCTCACGGACAATACCAGAAGAAAGAATGGAATTGAAGACAGTTTTTGCTTCATGAAGTTGCCCAGGTGTTTGTTAAAATCACTTGTCTAATAGCGCTGATAATTCACTTGTCTGATAGCTGAAAATTCACAGCAGAACATACATGTACCACCACCACATTTGGTCCTTGCTATAAATGTTGTTTTCTGTACGTCACTTGTTCAGTTGTGTATTAGACTACTGTATTGAAGGACAAAGGAGCAGTAAAGCACTTTCGAAGAATTCGTGGGTGTCAAATTTTTAATTTTTTGGATGCCCTTTAACAGTTTAATGTAAAAATCATATATCTATACACCTCTTACATTCGACTCATATTTTAGGCTTCTTTCCTAAGGACTATTAAACACTTGTCAATCTATCTTACGGGTGGGGCGTTCCTATGACCCATGTCATCCTATAACATACCCTGTTTGGGTTCTTATGCTATTCCGTTCCAAAATTAATGATTTCTACTCTACTAACCTTTGGTAAATCCCCCACTTTTATCCGACGTGAACCCACTCGCTCACCATCGTCAATTTATAGTTGACTTTAGACTAACAAAATTGACTCGTCAACTAAATCTTGTAGAAAACAATTGATGCGGGTGGAGTGGGTTTAGGTCGGGCCGGGTGGGGGTTTATTGGAGTGTTAGGAAGGTAGGAACCATCAATTTTTAAAACAGAACGTTGTATGAATTTCGGGTATTCCTATGACATTGATTTCCACTGTCATGAGAACGAAGGTGCTCTCTTTGCTAAGATGGGTGCTACTAAAGTTTAGGGAGACAAACCCATGCACTCAAATTAATCTGAAGGTAGAAAATCGGCGAAAGATAGGGGATGTTTTTTATGTTGGTATTTATTTGCTTATTTTTGATAAGTACGGAGTAATGTTTGGTTTATAAGTGGCTTTTTGAAGTACTTTTATAAAATGACTTAAAAGAGATAAGTTATTCGAGAATATTTATAAAATGTGA
The DNA here is from genome assembly GCA_900332095.2 of Cuscuta campestris. Taxonomy (NCBI): domain Eukaryota; kingdom Viridiplantae; phylum Streptophyta; class Magnoliopsida; order Solanales; family Convolvulaceae; genus Cuscuta; species Cuscuta campestris. The sequence goes on along the minus strand of OOIL02004760.1, from coordinate 39,501 downwards.
CCCCTAGTTTTTTAAATAATTTCGTCTAAACAAAGAAATGAAAAAACTAGTTATAAAAAAATAGTTAAGACATTAGCTTTGTTATGTTCGCCTGATTTGATTTGATTTGATCTAACCTTTTGAAGATCTATGCTAATCTAATTAGATCTAATCTAATTCGATCTAATCAAATCTGGTTGGATCTAATTTTACTATACTTGATTTGGTCTAGTTTGATATCGTTTTTAATAAGAATAAGTAATCCTACTATATACAATGCTAGGTGCATTTTGTGAATAGTGTTCCCGCCTAAAGTGAGGGATTGGTGGACGGGTTTGGGCCTGCTATGTGGCTCGGGTTTGGGCCTGGCGTGGTGATGGGCTCAATGCAATTTCTTTATGTCTATTCAATTTAGTTCTTTCATAAAGTTGCATTGGGGAACAAAAATTTAGTTACTCCATAAAGTAGATTTGATAAAAAGTTGCATAAAGTTGCATTGGAAAAAAAAATTGAGTGGCTCCATAAAGTAGATGAAAAAGTAATTTTATGTCTATTCAATTTTAGTGGCTCCATAAAGTTGCTTGGGGAAAAAAAATTGAGTGGCTCCATAAAGTAGATGAAAAAGTAACTTTGTGTCAAATCCATCCATTATATCTCATACCAATCTCACAAATACTGATAGTATAAATAGTAGGTCATTCTCTGATTCAGCAACATCACAAATCCTCGGGTTCCCACTTTTCTTATTTCTCATTCAATATTTCTATTTCTCATTGAGCATGCAGCTCTCCACATCAATGGCAAGTTTAAGACCATAGTGTGTATATATATATATATATATACACACACACACACACATACATACATATATATACATACATACATACATACATACATACATACATACATATATATATATATATATATATATATATATATATATATATATATATATATATATATATATATATATATATATATATATATTTGGAATTTATTTGGAATGAGGACCCATCTGGGCAGTTCACCCTTAAGAGTGCTTATGAGGTTTGCAGGACTAATTCTAGCCCTTCTCTTGCGTTTCATAATATTTGGGAATCCCCACAGAAGTCCAAGATCAGCATCTTTATGTGGAAACTTTTACGCAAGTGCCTGCCAGTCCGTGAAAACCTTCGAAGGCTTGGTTTTGCTCTCCCTTCTGTTTGTCCTTTCTGCATGAATTCAAGCCTCACAGCAAAACATTCCCTGATTGATTGTGCTAAGATCGTGGATATTTGGAGACATTATGCTAGATGTCTAAACTTCCTCCACACAGAATCTTCTACTATCAACCAACACTTCATGAACTGGTGGTTGAGGGACACACCTAACCTTTACGGGCTACTGCGTAAACATCTGCTAGGGATAATCACGTGGCACATCTGGAAAAAGATGAATGAGATCATTTATGGGAAATGTTCCAATTTTAGCACTCTAAGTCTTATTCATTAGATTGATTCGTATACCAAATAATGGTTGTCCATCAAGACTCCCCGCAAACTTCAACATTTTGACTCCTGGTTATTCTCACATAATCTTATACCCAGGTTCACATCTCACAACTACGTTCGCATGGTTAAATGGAAGGCACCTCCTACGGGTAGGCTTAAACTCAATGTTGATGCCTCATATACCACAACACATCAAAGAGGTGCAGCTATTTTAAGAGATGCAGAAGGAAGACTGGTCCGTGGGGCTTCCTTCAAACTACACTCTAGGAGTGCCTACCAAGCTGAAGTGGATGCCGCTATTAAAGCAATCAGATGGGCCCTTTTAATTTCCAATTCTCTGATTTATGAGACTGATGCTAAGTCCATTATTTCCAGGATTCCATTGTTCAGTAAAAATTCAGTCTCCTCTTTCCCAATTGACGTTTTGGGTCAACTCATTCTTCAAAATGGGATTCAAGTTTCTCACATTTTACGAGAAGGGAACTCTGCTGCAGATGGTCTCGCAAAGGTGGACAGGACATTAGACTCCCCTCTCAAGGAATACTGGCATATCAACCTTTGCCCTGATGTTGTTAAAAATATTTTGTACCACGATTGTATCCCCTCGTTCCGTTTTCATTAATAAAACCTGATTTCTTTGCCTATATATATATATATATATATATATATA
>OOIL02004760.1:18370-37067 GCA_900332095.2 Cuscuta campestris | reverse complement strand
ATATATATATATATATATATATATATATATAGGGGCCGGTTCTCGTGAGAATGCACCTTGTGGAGAGAAATGAGAATAAAATCTAGCCGTCGGATCTGATGCATCGTGCGGCTCAGATTGCATCCTGCGCTCAGATTTTGAGATAGTGCATTTTCGAAGGTTTATGGTGCATTTCGACGTGATGCATTTTCGCACCGTGTTGGTGCATCTAATTTTGATGAAATCTTGACCCTTAGATCTCACAATCTAAAGCACCAGATTCATTCTCATTTCTCTCTAAAGATTGCATTCTCACCAGAACCAAAATCTATATATATATATATATATATATATATATATATATATATATATATGTTTAGGTTTTATTAGTGGGCTGGGTTAAAGGGTATTATTGGGCTGGGTTTATACAATTGGGCTGGGTTGGTTTAGTTAAAAAAAAAATTGTAAGGGGCTTAAATGGGTTGATGTGTTTGAGTATATTCAATTTTGATCCAATTTAACTCGGTCCATTTTTTTGTTATTTTATTTCACATTTGTAAAAAATTATTTTAATAAAATTCTATTAAAAATAATATATTTTTATATATTATAAGTTACTATATTTATTGCACTATTAAAGTATTGAAATGATTTTTATATGTAATGTATCCGACATGTTAACTATTTGTATGTCTATTATGATTATGACAAATGTTAGTTTTTTGTTACGAAATTCCAAATTTAAAATGATAAATATTAGGAATGTATCATTCTCAACGCTTATAAGAAATGGATAATGTATTTCTTTTTATCGTTAATTTTTTAAGTAAAACATCATATCTTCCATGTTTGTATGCATATAATGATTATAACGAATGTTAGATTTTGTTATGAAATTCTAAATTTAGAAGGATAAATATTAGCAATGTATCTTTCTCTACGAATGTAGTTTATAAAGAAGTGTTCCAAAACTGATTCCGCTTCATATCGACCTTGCTCATTACTGCATAGAATTCCCTTTTTGGGGAATAATATTAATTCATGTAATCTTTCCGGTTTTGTAACATTTTTTATTATTCCAAACATTGACTAAATATATGTAAATTAATAGCCCGTGCATCGCACGGGTACGAGTCTAGTAAATTGTAAAAATAAGTTGAATAGTACGAACTTTTAGTGAGTTTTTTTGTATTTATAAGTTGGTCAAATTCCTTATAAGTTTTTTTAACTTATAAATCATCTGATGACGTGTTTTATTCTGTTTATAAGTTGACTTATAAGCCACTCTCTATCCTAATTTAGATTGCTTATTTTGGTTTACGACGTTTGACTGAATTTAAAGAAATCACCCAAAGTAAGAGTAAACTAGGGGTGAGCATGGTACGGTATGGTACGATATTTAGCTCGTACCGATACCGTTCCAAATATTTCAGTTCGGTATTAGATTTTATGTTGTACCGATCCCGATCTCGAAATATCGGTTCAGTATGGTTTGGGATGGTTTGGTTTCGGTACAAATCGGAGTGAATATATACGTACCTAATTTGCACCATAAAATGTAACAAAACGTTTTATTTTTGAAAAACCAAAAGTACATTTCACAAACTAAATAGAATCAGTGATAACTAAATATTATTTTAAATGTTTGTCAATATTCTTATACTCATCTACAAAAAATAAAAAAAACTTATTAAAGTGCAACTTACACATAATGAAATTAAATTAAATTGCCTATATTAATTTTTTATTTAATGAAGAAATATAAGAAGATTATTATTTTTATAATATATTAGTATATATGTTTGGTTCAAGAATTTTGGTATGGGAAGTAACCTCGTACCGTTCTCAAATACCGGAATGACCGTTTGGTTCAGTATGGTTCGGTTACTTTGCAGTACTTTATTGGTTCGGTATTCTCGGTTTTTTCAGAAAATATCGGGATCAGTTCGGTCCTTGCTCACCCTAGAGTAAACATAGAGAAAGTACATAAGAGTTCGCACGATGGTAATGTGATACTGTACGTGAGTATTTTAGTATATTTCTTTGTAATGTAAATTGTCATGATTGGTAATATAAATGCATTTTAACTCCAATTCAAAGAATAAAAATATGAAACTTCTATTTTGATATATTTTGAATGTTTTACTCCCACTTTAGTATTTTCCCCCTGAATTTATACTCAATTTAATTATTTTGAGAATTGATGTAGAATTAAAAAAAGTTATATATTTAAAGTCTCCATCAAAAGTTTTAAGATACAAGATGTGACATAACTATATTATTTTATCAAATCAATAACAAAAATAGGTAAATAAAATGAGTATAGTTTGACTTTATGAATAGTAAACACGAAACATAAATTGGGAGATGAAATATTTATAAGTCAAAAAAGTAAGTAGGTTTTACTTATTGTTTAGCTAATTTTTTTCGTTTCTCTGTTTTGACTAGATTAATTATAAAATTATCCTTCACCTTTTATGAATATCCCAAATGACTTCTCTTTACGTGATTTTACTTTGACAAAAAAAATTTAACTTATATACAGCTTATAAGTAAAAAAACAACTCATAAGTAATAATTTAATAAACACCAACACAGAAAAATACTTCATTACCTATTTTGTTACTTATAAATAATTTTTAAGTCAGTATAAAAGCATAATGAAACACGTTATCAACTAACCTAGAAGTTAAAAGTAACTTATACTGTCTCCGTCCCAGAGTATTTGTCCACTTTCATTTTTACACACCATCCAATGTACTTCTTTAATCCATTTTATCTTGTAATTTGTATATTAAAAAACTATAGAATTTATATATTAATAATCTATATGTTAAGACAAATCAAACAAGATCACACATGACTATATTTAGACTTACACATTGAGAGAATTTGATGAGTCAAAGTGCTTAGATGAACAGTTTCAAAAGTCAAAACTGGACGAATACTTTGGGACGGAGGGAGTAAGTAGTTTTACTACTTATTGTCGATAAGTAAATTTTAATTAATAAACTGTTTATTGAAGTATTTTGTGTAAAATGGCTTAAATGAGAGATAAGTTATTTAAGATACTCATAAATGTTTATGAAGAGTTTTCTACATGCTTTGGTCGAAACAGAGAAATGAAAGAATGACTTTAAAATAAATAGATAAGACTTATTTATTTTTTGACATTTAAAAAACTTATAAATTAGTTTAGAAGTATATTGAAACACATTATCAACTAAATTATAGGTTAAAATAACTTATAAGCAATTTTGACCGACTTATAAGTAATAGAGAAAAACCTATATGGTGTGCAACATTTCCAAGGTTGCTTTGATAAAAGGATCTTAAGTGAAGGATCGTCGAATCTAAAAATGAATTTCAAAGAAATCTACCAAAAAGAAATCTAAAAAACATTATTTTGAACACTTATAACTATATTAGAATCTACTATCTATTAATAAATTTTCAATCAATTAAAGTGTTGGGGATCGAGCACATGAGCTCTCATTTATGAGAGCCATAGCGGTACAAGGTCCTTGGCCTAAAAAACATTAGATTTATAAAAAAATAGGATAACTTATATTTTCCTAAATAAAAATATTGACATTGTGCAATGCCGCAACTTGAATTTACTCCGTATTTGTTACATTTTACATTGAGTTATGAACATGTTACAATCTATTTGGGAGAGCTGTAGTTATGCCGCTCGACTTTGGTCCAAGTGGATCTAGGTTAAAGTAGCTTGGGACCCATGACACCAATAAAAGTCTTTTCAAGTAGATAAACAAGTACACAGCTCAGCAGAGCCGAAGCAAGACAAGAGCACTGGAGATACCAGATCAACTTTAACATCCATTTAATTTACCTCACAGTTTTACTGGACATGAGTTTGAAGTCTCGGGACTTCAAACCTTTATGTTTTAAATCTTTTTAACAGACATTTTGTAAAAGTAAATTAATAAGAATTCATTAATTAATTAAATTCAAACGACAATAATTCATTAAATAAAAAAATTATATTGATAAATTTTTTTAAATAATAACAACATAAATAAAAAGTTAAGAATTACATTATATTACCATGAAATTAATGATTATTTGTGTGACTAAAAGTTGTTAGTGCATTGTGAATCTCTCGACTTCAAATTTCTTGGCGGTTTCTTCGTTTCTTTTCTTCGTCGATGTCTTCGTATCTAGGCACCTTCTCGTCCAAGTTGTAATGCCAAATTGCTAACCGGTTGTCCTCTATAATTATATTATGTAGAATAATACATGCGTACATAATACTCTCATTTAATTTTCACTTGAAAATAACACTTGGACGGGCAATCTATAATGTGCCACTTACCCTTCAACACCCCGAAGGCTCGTCCGATTTTTTTCTCTGCCTCATTAGCTTTTTTGTAGGTCTGCCATTTTAGACAGATTGGTTCCGAGAGAGACTTGATAATTATAAAATAATATGAATATATTCCATCAACAAGATAATATCCACGCTTGTAAAACGTCCCTATAAGCTCAAAAGATGAGTCGAGTTAGTCTCATTAACCCAATTGTCACATACAGGCGATTGATCTAGAACATTAATGTCGTTGTTTAAGCTCGCAACACAAAAAAGCATACCAAAATCACAAGTCATTTGAAGCCACAACTTAGAGCACAATAATAGGCTTAAGATAGTCACCCCTGGAGAGCTGACCATGCCACGCAGGGGGACAATTTTTCCACTTTCAATGTGTGGAGTTGATGCTCCCAAACATGCGGACAAAGCCGTCTTTACCAGCATGCCTTGCCTTTAACTGCTCAATGTCGCTCGCTTCGCTTACGTAAATACCTCTTATGATAAAGTCGAATAATTGCTTTTGAAAATTTATAAACACATGACCTATTTTTTTGAGCTGACATCTTCAAGTATTCATCGAACATATCACTTGTCGTCTTGTAAGCCATGTGACGAAGCGCGGCAGTGCACTTCTTGACGCTGCTAAAATAGCGTCGGTCTCTCGCATCAAATTGTTGAGTGAATCAAGACACCTCGCGTCCAATATCGTTGAGTAGGGGAGTTCAAAAATATACGATTCGAAATATCCGTCCACAATCCGAGCAGATCCGATCTGAAAAATGGATATCTGATCTGATATTTTAGCATTCTGATATTTCAGATCAGATACCCAAAAAAAATCAGATCGGATATGGATTCAAATTCTGGTATTTTTTGGATAATCGGTTATCTGATTTTTTTGGCTATATGTTTAATGGAATTTTATGGATATATATTATGGCTATATGTTTAATGCAATTTTATGTTGATTTTGGAACTTAAGCATTTTGGACTTTTTGCATTAACATTTTGGAACTTTTTGTTTCAGTAGTGTTTTTTTTGGTTTGTTTAGGCCAAACTGCCAAAGTTAACTTTTCGGATAATCCAGTGACCCGATCCGAAATTTCAGATATATGAATATTTTCGGATCAGATATGGAATGAGTTTTACATGATCCAAAATTTTTGGATATTCAAATTTTCGGATCGCATTGGATCGGATTGATCCGATTGAACACCCCTATATCGAGCGAAAAACAAAAAACAGCTCATTTGAAAACGATTACTAAAATCCCCCGGTGGGTAAACACACGGAGTATTGAAGTAATTGTTGAGTGGTTCTTTGTGTCCAGCCGCCTGATAACGGTTTAAACGCTCACGTTGGGTCGAGCGCTGGGACGATTCCGCTTCCTCTTGTTGTGCTTTTTTCCACCATTGCTAATAGCCTGTCACGAAACAACAAAAAATAAGAGCTCTTATTTTATCGTCAAACAAAGATGATTCCATTTTTTAGGTTTTTATATTATAAAGAGATTTAAAAGAAATAGAATATTTTTTATGGATGAATTAGAGAGAGAATGAGAATATGTTTTGTGTATAAATTTTTGAAAAAATAAGGGGGTATTTATAGTTGAAAATTAATTTTTTATTTTCCCAACAGTCCGATTTGGGACTGTCGGGGGGAGGGGGTCGAAGCTGGCAATGGCTGAAACGGCTCTTCATCGCGTTAAACGTTTGATGCATTGCGCATGACGCCCCAATAACGAGGCAGGAGGCGGTGTTTAATGCCCTAACGAAGCTAAACACCAGATGAAGCCCCATTACTAGTATTTCTGATGCCCTAAGCCCATTCTCTTTAATTTATTTTTATTACTAATTACTTATTCTTATTAGAATCAGCTCCATTCAGATCAAATCAGACCAATTTTTTTTAAATATAATTAAATTCAGATCAGATTAAATTAAATCTAATCAAGATTTATTTCAATCAGATCAGAATCATTGAAATCAAGTGAAGAGAACATGCCCTACGTGGATCTAGGGAGATTTTTAAGAACACTTGAGAGACAAATGAGCAGCACTGTGTTGTATGTTCAAGGAGAAAGCTATGTGTTGATGGTTGATAAAGGAAACCGTTCACCCAAATTGATTAACACGCCAAACAATAGAAAGGGACAAGTACGACAAACACAAGAGGTTCCTATGAACATATATATCCGATTCCATAATCGAACATCATATGGACCCCTTGCCTCAGAAATTGATAAAAACAAAAACAAACAATACCCTTGAAACGAGAGGCTGGAGTGTCCTACCAAGCTAAGAACAAGTAAACTTCAGATCTTTAGCACTCCCTAACACTATGTTTGGTTCGTGGAGTTCGAAAGAAATAGAAAGGAAAGACGTTTTTTCACTTTTTCCACACCAAAATGGAAGGAAAATCATTTTCCATTTCTTCTCCCATTTTCTTTTCCTTCCACCAATCTTTCTTTTTCCTCTCTAACCAATAAAAAAAGTTGTTTTCTCTCTCATTTTCTTATCTTTTCTCTTTCAAATTCCTTGAACCAAGCATAGTATAAATGAAATCAGTTTCATCTTAGCTATTATTCCTTGAACACGCGCCAAAACTTGACCATCTCCTCAATGTACAAGCAACTAAGTTTCGCCCCGTCAGAAATCCCAGCCTCGCCCTGAAGGAGCTTGATCTCCTGGTGATGTTTGGACCCGCTTGTCGGTTTTCTTGACCGGCTTCGGACACCCCATCGTCACTAGCAACAGCCTCCTGATTATCAATCACAAGAGTACTGTCCAAATTCACAGCAAGCGAACCCCGATACACTCTCAACCACTCTGCAACTTCAGAAGTTACCAGCCTGCATTTCTTAACCTTCACTTTAACCAGATTTGGACACCCGTTGGCAAGTGATTCCATTCCCAGGTTTGACACCGGACAGCTCTTTATGCAAAGCTTCTTCAATGCAGTGCATTTTGCAGCGATGCAGGAGAGCTCCAGATCACCCACAGTCTCGCTTCCACAAAGAGCTAATCTTTCTAAATTTAGACAGTTTGAAGCAAGTTTCTCTAAGCTAATTAGAGTCGGATTGACACCAATCAAAACTAGTTCTTGTAAAGTAAGACAGTGGTTTGCCACAGCCAGCAATCCCTCGTCGCTTATCCTGTTTGTTTTCCACCCATCAATGTGGAGTTTACGGAGAAGTTTACAGTGTTGGGCAACATTTTTTAACCCGGCGTTAGTGCATTCTGGAGTTTTCACAATGTGCAAGATTTCAAGATTTGAACAATTCGAAATCGCAGCCAGACCAGCATCACTAACCTGAAGCCTCTCCACATGAACCTCTACAAGCCCGCTGACCTGATCGGAAATGGATCCCAGGAGATTATCCCAATCGCCAGAGCACCTTAAGAGCTTAAGAGTCTTCAAATTCTTCGATCCAATCATTAAGGGTCCGAAACATTGTCCGTTGTATAGCTCCTTCAAACAAATAACTCTGAGTGATGCGGCTGCAGCCCCAGGGCCGATTGGATCAGCCATAGATCCGTTAGCAATTCCGCGGAGGCGTTTCACTGATAGTTCCTCAAGAGAGGAGCAGTAATTGAGGATGGCGTTCATGCCTTTAGCTCCGAAGGTGCAGGATCCACAGGAAAGCTTCTTTAGAGAGATGCAGTTCTTCGCGAAAGCTTGGATCCCCGCATCCGTGAGGTCCCGGCAACACCGCAGCTTTAACCTAGTGAGATTGGGGCACCGAAGCGAGATGAGAATCAATGCATCGTCACCGATACTCACAGATCTGCGGTCGCATTTCAAAGCCAGCTTCGTTACCGAATCAAATCTCGAAAAAAGGGAAGGAACCGCTGGGGTGAGCTCCGCCTGAGCGTGGAGAGACAGGCGGTGCCGGCTCTGGCCTTCGACCGTGAACCACCGACGGCAAACGAGGGAGACACGTTTACGATCGGCGGAGCTTAGAGACTGGAAAATGCAAGCTAAGCACTCATCGGGAATGTTGGATGAGTAATCGGGGAAGTAGCCAGAGAAGGCGTCATCGGATTGGTCAGCGCCGTGCATCGGAGCAACCAAAGCAGTAGAGCCGGACTCTGACCGGTGGGTTTGATTTCGAGCTCCGGCAGCTGCGGAAGCTAATTGGCCCATCCACGGCGACCATAAGAAGATCTACTAACGGGCTTTATCTTCCCCAATTTGCTTTTGAGGACAAGAAAAAAGTAAAAACTTTAACGGCTCAATCATTTATTCAGGAAAAAAAAAAGAACAACCGGAAAAGAAAAGTGAAAAAGTGTTCTACACTACGGAGTATGACTTCTGTTACTGTTAGCACCCTCTATTCAAAACCAACCAACAATGGCTGCTTCGTCGCTTTTAATCATTACTTCTTCTTCTTCCTTGTGCTCCTTAGAGGTCCACCGTGCCGCGGCCTCCACTACCCGCAACTGCAGCCCAGCACCGCCGTCTCAGTTAGCATTGCTCTGTCGCCGCTTTTGGCAATGAACTCCTTTAGACTGTACGTTTGGTTTAAAAAACTTGAAAGGTAAAATAAACCAAAGTGAGTGAAAAAGAGAGGAGAAGAGATGAATTAAAGAAAAGGAAAACAGTTTTATTTCCATTTTTGTGGGGGAAAAAGAAGAGAAAACTCATTTCTTTAATAAAGCACCACTTAAATGAGATTAAACATATAAAAATATCAAAATAAGAACTTACTGTATATGAATATTTCACAATAGTTTTTAGTAATTTATGTATCATGATTGACACTATAAATGTATTTTAAGTCTCATTTTAAAAAAAATATGGAACTCCTATTTTGTTATATTTATAATATTTTACTCTCACTTAAGTATTTTTCTGCTTTTCTTTTCAGTTTCACTCAAGTCCTTTTGTTTTTTATTTCCCACCAACCAAAAAACAAAAATTTATCCATTTCTTTCCAACTTCCTTCCTCCCTCCCTCTTCACTTTGGGTTCTTTTGCAAAATGCCCTAAAAAAGGATTTCTTTTATCATTCTACACTAAAACGCTTTGTATTTGTTAGCCTACCCCTTGTTTCAAAGTGAAATTACTCTCTTATCCTTCTTTCCCTAGTTATTATTGCCAGGTTGCGGGGACTAGAGAATTTCTACCCTAGCAAATATATTTGTTATTCTCGTTACGGTAGTGCGCCATTTTTCATCGTTTTCTAATCCGAATGTTTCTTGCCTTACCTAGTGTTCATCAAACTTACTCTGTCGCCTCTCATCATTCCCGTTATTCGTGGGTGTCTCATCGTTCGCTGCCGTCTTTCATTTGTGGTTGCTCAGTGGTGAACCTTTCCGGGTAAGTACACATTCATGTAATAGTTACAGTTATGATTGTATAACTAAACATAGTCGGTGGAGATCCACTCATGTCGACAGTGTAGGAACTGATCAGACGTTACCAACTCTTCTAAAACAAATTATGTTAGAAGAGGCGCATACCCTAGCCTTATAGTGAATTCAACACACAAGCACCCACGACATTCGATTGTGACTTGACCCACATATCCTCCGCCACGGGATAATTGATGCATACTTGGCCAACAATCTCCCCCTCAGCAATTGCTCTCGCTAGGAATCGAACTCGTGACCTTGGCTCCAATACCAATTGTTAGTTGGTGTGCCCACGCCTTAGAGGGGGGTAGTGAATGAGGCGTTTAAAATCTTTTCGGAGTTTATTAAAATTGGTGTTGGCAAATACGGAAGCAATAAATGAAATGTAGAAATAAAAAGTAAAGTAAGAGCACACCAATTTAGACTAGTTCGGGAATTCACTACTACAGTACCCTAAGGCTCCTCTTTAAGGATTTCTGAATCCACTAAGTCCAGTCCTCTTGAACTCCGTCAAAGCACCGCACTTGTTTTGGCAAACAACACTTGCCAATAGAATTCACTCCGAAATTTTACGACGTTTATCTCAAACTTCTTACAACAAAGATTTCACGACTATCTTCAACCGTTCCCCCCAAGGATTTGAAAGGCTACCCTTGAACCTTTACCCAATGATTTATACGGCTACCCTCGACCGTTACAACTTGAGAATTTAACGACTATTCTCGATCGTAAAAGGGTGTGTTTGAAGAACAAAAAAATGGGTTCTACAAAACGGCTTGATTACAAAAATGAAGGGCAAGACTTAACAGGCATAGAACAAAATATACTCCCCAAAAGGTACAATAAAAACCCCATGGATATGAGAGTATGTAGAAACTTTAGCGGAAACTGTTCTGTATTTCATTATTCACAAACCGATATATATACAAGTACACGATGGGCTTAAATGTACAGGCCCGATAACACAACATTTACGACCCAATTACAAATACCCGTTAACACTCCCCCTCAAGTTGGCGCATGAAGATCCTGAATGCCCAACTTGCACAATAAAAAATCAAATACTGGTTTTGTTAGGGGTTTAGTAAAAATAGCTGCTAACTGGTAGCGTGTAGGAACATATCGTGTAGACACCTCACGCCGCTGAACAGATTCGCGAACCGTATGACAGTCAACATCAATATGCTTCATATGTTCGTGGAACACTGGATTTGCTGCAATGTATAAGGCTGATTGATTGTCGCAATACAGCCGTGGAGGATATAAAATAGGGACGCCTAACGCGCCAAGAATACCGTGCATCCAACGTATCTCCACGCATGCATTGGCCATGGCTCTGTATTCGGCCTCCACAGATGATCTCGCCACAGTGATCTGTTTCTTAGTCTTCCAAGACACAGGAGAATTACCAAGCATAATAAAATACCCGCTAACCGAGCAACTTGCCCAATCAGAGTCACAATAAGCGGTAATTTGAAGATTACTCGTGGCACTGAGGAAGATACCTTGACCAGGGTGACCTTTGAGATAACGTAGGACACGCATAGCGGCATTCATATGATCAAGAGTAGGTGCCTGCATAAACTGAGATAACACATGAATAGAGTAACAAAGATCAGGACGGGTGATGGTGAGGTAAATCAAACGGCCGACCAAACGACGGTAGCGCGCTGGATCGTGGAGGAGTGGCGCTGCCGAAGTGGCGAGACCATGCGCCGTCGGCAGTGGTGTCCCTGCCGGTTTGCATCCCAATAGGCCAGCCTCCTCTAAAATTTCCAGTGCATATTTGCATTGACAGAGAACCATACCAGCAGGAGATCGGGCACATTCAATGCCCAAGAAATATTTAACCGGGCCCAAATCCTTGAGTTGAAAACAACGGTCTAGATACCGTTTGAAGGAGGCACACATGGACGGATTATTACCTGCAACCAAGATATCATCAACATACACCAAAACCGTGAGAATATCATTGCCACGGCGCAAAATAAATAGAGTGTGGTCTTTATGAGCCTATTTAAAGCCCCAAACACGAAGAGCTGAGCTAAGCTTGTGAAACCAATTTCTTGGAGATTGCCGCAACCCATACAAAGATTTACGGAGACGACACACTTTACCGGGAATAGAATACCCAGGTGGCAACCGCATATAAACTTCCTCAATTAAATCCCCATTCAAAAATGCATTATTAACATCAAGCTGATGAACTTCCCATTGTTTAGCCACAGCAACAGATAATAAAATGCGTACCGTACCCATTTTAGCAACAAGAGCAAATGTATCAGTGTAGTCCGTACCAAATTCTTGGTGATTCCCCAAGACCACGAGGCGTGCCTTATCCCGCTCCTTGGTACCATCAGATCGGAACTTGGTGCGAAACACCCATTGACAACCCAATGCTGTCCGATCTGGAGGGAGATCTGTGATATCCCAAGTATGATTATTCTCCAAGGCATCAATTTCTTGTTGCATAGCTAGCCGCCAGTTCGCATGTTGCATGGCTTGCTTAAACGTCTTGGGGACTTCGTGTGAGGAGACGGCGGCTAGATATCCACGGTACCTGTCATGCAATTTCTCATAATGAACAAAATTATGGATAGGATACCGAGTACCTGAAGAACGGGAAGGAGCAATAGAAGGAGCAACAGGAGCCGATGCCTGGGCAGTATGACAATAATAGTCGGAAAGGTGGGCTGGGGGGCGTCGGTTTCGGACAGGGGGCAGGGGTGGGGAGGACGACGAACTGACTTGGCTTTCTGTGGAGGTGTCACTGGATTCCCCGCTGCCTGGGAACTCACTGCCGGAAGAGGAAGCAGTGGGTTGGGGATGGCTGGCGGCAGTTTCAGCAGCAGGAAATGGACTAGGGAAGTCGGCATGCACAGGTAGGGAGGATGTATCCGGGGTGGGTGAGTCTTTAGAGACGGAAAAAGGAAAAATAAATTCATGAAATGAGATATCTCGGGTATGAAAGAAACGCTGAGACTCAAGATCATAAACCCGCCAACCTTTAGTACCCGTAGGATAACCCACAAACATACATTTGACACTTTTTGGGGAAAATTTATTTGGTGGTCGCTGAATATTGCGAACAAAACACAAACACCCAAATACCCGGAGATGAGACAAGTCTGGAGGCCTTGAAGAAAGAAGTTCATATGGAGATTTTCCCTGTAGCAATGGAGTAGGTGTACGATTTATGAGATAAACGGCGGTGCGAACACATTCACCCCAAAACTCAAGAGGTAAAGAGGCCTGAAACATGAGAGAGCGAGTGACATTAAGAATGTGACGGTGTTTGCGCTCGACTCGACCATTTTGTTGTGGTGTATTCACACAAGAAGTTTGCACAAGGACCCCCATACTATTGTAAAATTCACGTAGAGGCCTATTCAAAAACTCAGTGCCATTGTCAGAACGAACAATTTTAATGATTTTACCAAATTGGGTATTAATAAGAGAGAAGAACTGTTTCAAACAACTAGCAACCTCACTTTTATCAATAATAAGAAAAACCCAAACAGCTCTAGAATAATCATCGACAATGGTAAGAAAATAATGAGACCCAGTAGAAATACATGGAGAATATGGACCCCATAAATCACAATGAATTAAGTCAAACAAGTTTTCAGCTTTATTAAAACTGGTGGAAAATTTAGAACGAGTCTGTTTGGAAAAGAAACAAATGTCACATGACTGAAAATTTTTAATTTCAGCATGACTTTTATTAAATGGAGGAAAAGAGAACACTTGTGGAGATGGATGGCCAAGACGCTTGTGTAACAAGGAAACGGACTCGGCTCTAGATGCTTGGGCTTGAGAAGGAAGGACATAGACTCCGTTGCGTGCCTCACATTGTCCAATTCGAGTCTTCATAGTTCAGTCCTGTATCACACAAAAATGGTCATCAAAGAAAACACGACAGTTATGTGAGTTGACAAGACAACTCACGGATATCAAATTGAACTTCAAATTGGGAACATATAAAACATTATGCAAGATCAAGGAAGAGGACACTTGTACACGGCCACACGAGTTTGCCACCACGTGAGTCCCATCGGGCAAAATGATAGTACAAGGAGGCCGTTGTACAACATCGGTCAAGCAATGCAATAGACCTGTCATGTGATGAGAGTCCCCGCTATCCACAAGCCATTCACAAGGCACACTGAAGGACATACCTTGAAGTTTATCTGAAGAAGACGGTGCGGAGTCAATCATCGAAAACAGCCGTGCAACTTGATCAAGAGACATGGCGAAAAGAGAAGGGGGGACATCCGCCGCTGCATTGGCCGTAGGACCAGCCGCCGGGGGAAGAGACTGCCCGGCAGTCTGTCCGGTCCGGCAGTGAAGGGGGGCAGCAGCTGTCCACTGGTTTGGCCACCGCGGTGACCACGTCCTCCCCTCGTGTGGTAGAAGTCTTGCCTCGTCCTCGGCAAGAAGGTGGAAACCCAATGATCAAATAGCACCTATCCGCCGTATGCCCCTGTTTCCCACAATGAGTACATTGATATGTATTAGGATTAGAGCGAGGAGTGGCGAAGGCCATAGCATCGGTGCGGTCATCACGCGCACGCACCACGCTCCTGTGACGCTCTTCCTGAGTCACCAAATAAAATTCTCGGTTTAAATCTGCAAGAGGTTGAGCACCCAAAATTTGTCCCCGAATAGTGCCAAACTGTTCATCGTCCAAACCCAACAAAAATTTACGTGTCTTTGCTTTCTCCGCATTAGCACGTAGGATGGTGGCAGCCGCGCACGTACAGCCGCAAGTTGGGTCCTCCACGCCATACAATTTGTTCCATAAAGTGACAAATTGATTGCAATATACCACCACAGTTTGACCCTTTTGTCTCAAATTCTGCAATTCATTCTCCAATTGATATATCCGAGGCTCGTTTATAGTGCTGTACCGAGCTTTCAAATCAGACCAGAGTTCATGAACAATATTATGAGAAGCAATGCTAGGTTGTATGATTTCATCCACACTATTAAAAATCCAACTACATATCGTAGAATTGTTCGCTTCCCATGCCTCTAGCTCTGCAGGATCAGTGGGCTTAGGCATTCCCGTAGGGATCAAAAAACCCGCCTTACTACGTCCCTTTAAAGCATTGAATATAGTTTTCTCCCAAGTATCAAAATTATCGCCCTTTAACACATGCTTTGTCAAAGTATTACCTGGACCCTCAGACGGATGGAGATAATATTCGGACGATGAATCGTGAATCAAACGAGTCTTCTTAGTAGTAGCCGCCATTCCTAGAACAAAATTAACACCAATGGAATCTGCGAAAAATCCACTACCAAGAACAAAAACGCTGTGCTGCTTCCAAAAGAAAAAGAATTAATAAGCACCAATAATTGTGCTTCGTCCTTTGTTGGAGAGACAAGCAACGATCAATGGTCAGCAAAGCAGAAATGGAAAACGGTGCAGGCCTAGGTTTTAGGCCGAACGTACGCCGGAGAGCAGAGACGCGTGAAAGCCTAGGGTTTTGGCTCCGATACCATGTAGAAACTTTAGCGGAAACTGTTCTGTATTTCATTATTCACAAACCAATATATATACAAGTACACGATGGGCTTAAATGTACAGGCCCGATAACACAACATTTACGACCCAATTACAAATACCCGCTAACAGAGTATATCCCAAAATCACAAGCTAAAGGTGTGTGTATAAAAATAAACAAAAAAGCCTCTTAAAATAGCCAAAATATAATAATGAAGAATAATGAGATGAACACACACAATATTTGGAGCTTGGGTTCATGAAGAAAAATGAATGGTTTAGTCCATATATATTTATAGTGGAAAAAATTAATGAGTCGTTGGATGGTGAATAGGATAGGTTTTGACCAAATAAATTTGATTAGATTTGAAATCCATAATTTAAATTTTCTCTAACATTAACGGTAGCGAGTACCAGCTCATACGGTATCAAGGTACTGTGTCCAACGCTAGGGGGTACCGTGACTGGCGGTATGGGGGTACCGGTACAGGCCAAATTTCTGTGGCAGAAACTATACCCGGCGTTAGCAGGTACTGTGCCTAGAGGTATAGCCTATCATCGAGTGGTATCTGGGTACTGTAACAGGTATTAGGCTACTGACATGGTTTTTCCAAATTTTGCTTAGTCCTTTCCGTTGAGTTTAAAACCTTTTGGATATTTGAAAATGTTTACGAAATGGTTTTAAACATATTTTATGAGTGCTTTTGAGCTTTTGAATATAGGTATATAAAATCATATTCTTACATTTGTTTCTACCTATATTCTACGCTAGTTTAGTGTTTCGACTTCATTTTTGAGAACCAAATCTCAATGGATTATAGTTGTACCTGAAACACTTAAACACATGTTAGCTCTTATATTGTTTGTTAACATCAAAATACAAGGCTAAGTAAACCATGGCTAACAAACATAATTAGAGGCTACAAGGTCAATGATCAAAGGGTCAACATAATTAAAGTCTAAATGTGAACTGCGATCTTAAATGTGGTCGTCCAAATATTTTAGTCGATACCATCTAATTACTCGACATATTTCTTCCCTCTTAACAATACATGACATCATCATTAAGTCAACGTATATTGATTTTTTAGATGACAAATTTTTTATGTCGATTCAATATTGACAAGTTCCGAGGTATTTTAATTGACCACATGTTGAGAAAAATAGGTCTACAAATTTGTCGACTATTTTTACGTCAAAGAGTGTTCACAAAGTTAGTTGTAGTTATGTGAAAACATTATTTAAGGTCTAAATGCAATTTTGTTGACATATTGTATATAGATCGACACATTTATAAGACGTCATATTTAATTCCATTTTTGCGTGTAGGTGGCCTCTCCTTCGTCTCTCTCATTCACTGTAGTGGTAAATTGGGTTAAAAACGACAAGTGATTGAGTGAGAAAGATGTAATATCTCTAACACCCTAATTCATTTAGGTCTATAGCCCCGATAGTGTCTCCAACCTTGACGAGGCCACAATATTATCCAAGGCATTTCGCGTCAAGAAAGCGGACGTGGGAGGGACGAACCTCAAGAATGCCTTGTTTGGCAAAGATATGGGTAAGGGCCATGCCGTAGGGTTTGTTTAGGCGGCCTGAGCTCTCGTACATGTGTTGAATGGTAAGAGATGGAAGATTGATCTTTTTATGGGTGAGGAAGAAGTAAAGGAGTGTACATTCATAAATCCAGACTTGCTTGTCCTTGTTAAAGACGAGAATGATGTTCTCCTTGAGGATTTTGAAGAGGATAAACCTATTTGCGGTCAAGTTTTGGACATTGGGCTGATGAAGGATATAGTCTGGGTTCTCAAACACATGATCAAGAGAAATGTTGTTGGAAACGTGGAGGCAAAAGTCCATAGTGAACTTTGGTATGAAAGCTACCTAACTTGAATTACTTGAAAGTTTGGGGTTGTAGCGCTTTCGTAATACTCGTTGCACCTAAAATGAAAACTTCAAGTGAGAAAGGTGTTGATTGCATTTTCATTGGATAATCTATGAATTTCAAGGCGTATAGGTTCTACGTTATAGATTCTAATGACTATGTTGGAGTAAACACTGTCATCGAGTCAAGGGATGTAATCTTCGATGAAAATAGATTGTCATCAATACCTTGGACAATGGATAAGGTTTTAGGTGATTCACTTATGCCAAACCAAGATGCTTCTAGTGTAACGACCTGAAAACCGGCTTGGTAGTTAGCCGTTATTTTTAATAAAAATAAATATAATATTTATTTACTCAAAAATATAAACTATTTTTAAAAATGACTTTTTATTTAAAAATTAGGTTTTTAGATAGATCTCGTAAAGTGGTGGCCAATGGTATATAGATTATCAAATTTAGACTTTTGTGTGAAGCGTGATGAGTAAAATAGACGTTACAGTTCAATAAATAAATATAAATATTTTATATTTTATTAATATTATAATAATAAAAACCTGTTCCTACTCGTATTAAAAAACCCTACCCTCCCCACTTTATAAATATAGAGTACGTTTACAGAAAAAGAAAGAAAAACTATACGGAGTACTTGTGCGGAACAAAGGAAGGACGATGAACAGAGGAAGAAGGAAGTTTGATGCTGCTGCCATCGTCCTTGCTCCCTGGGAAGTGGTTTGCCATCGTCCACCACCATTAAAGTAATAATTTAATTAATCTTCAATAATCAAGGTGAATATATGGACAACTAATGCTAGATTACACATATAGGTTTGAAATTCATGTTTGTCATTTCATATGATTGATTAGGTAATTTTTTTATTTTATTATTAATAATGATTTGTTAAAATTATATGATACTATTGGAATTGATTGAACGAGAACGACCAGGTACATTTTCTTACTCTAAATTGTGTGATTTACATGCCAATAATCTTTTAAAATATTATACGTATTGAATGGTTTAGAATTGGATCATACTATACTATTTCTGTATTTTTCCGATGTCAGACGGTAGCTCGGTACCGCAAGGTGGTGTTAGCCTTGGTTTGCTAAGCCTCGTGTTTTGATGTTAACAAACAATTGGTGAAGAATTATGGTTTAACTCAAAATTCCCGTAGTAGTAAAGGGAACAGACTAGACCTTTAAAAGATCAGTTTATCCCATGTCGTCTCAAGGATCGGCCCAAGGGAAAGTTTAGCAAGACTAGCTAGACAAGGTTTACTCGTTGAATTGAAAAGTTTTCAATAAGTCGAATAAGGAATGGAGATTGAATTTTACCTTTCAGGAATAAAGAGTAGGGATGTAATTATTGGTGAGGTGATGATTCTTTTTAGAGTAAAATCACCAGTTACTTTTATTTTAAATCTTTTTACTAGTAAGTATCTTTTCAAATACTTACTTAACAATCAATCCAATGTCTAAAGATCAATTATCAAATTACTGGGCTTGACTTAATTAAATTCCAGATTTCTCAAGAAATATAATTTTCAAGAATAGATTTGCCTTCTCTCGATTTACAAATCTCAAGTATAAATTCTCAGTAATAAAAACTAGTAATTTCCCTTGACAATAATATAAT
>OOIL02004760.1:3768-18253 GCA_900332095.2 Cuscuta campestris | reverse complement strand
GGAGAGAGGGGCGCTGTGCAGCGTGTGAAATCGGAGGGGGGAAGTGCTGTATTTATAGGACTGGACGCGAAGCGTCCAACCCCAGCCGTCCGGATCCAAAGCGTCCAAAGTTGGACGCCTTACGTAGCTCGTCCATTCGCTGCGCGCCACGTGCCTTTCGTGGTGCCCAATCTTTGCCAAGCGTCCAAAGGGAAGCGTCCAACCTGCAAAACGTCCAAGGTTGGACACTTCGGGCCTTTTCCCGTGGGCTTTTTTCGCGGTTTGATCCAAATAAGGCCCAACTTCAATTCTCATTTTGCTTCGCAGTTTGTTTGAACTTCCTCCGATATTCCCATGATAAAATTCTCAGTTAAAAACTTCTTTTTCTTTCAAATATAAACAGAAAAATCAACAATCAGGAATGGATAAACTTTAAACCAATTATTATTCCTTAAAGAACAAATCAAAGATATTGTTCAGTTTAACATAAAATTATGTACTGCTTACCACTATTTTCGTGCAATAACGCTTAAAATATGTAGAATAAAATAAGAACAAAATGAACTTATCAACAATATAAGAGCTTGACGTTTGTTTAAGTGTTTTAGGTACAACAAGAATCCATTAAGATTCGGTTCTCAAGAATGAAGTCGAAACACTAAACTAGCGTAGAATATAGGTAGAAACCGATGTAAGGATATGATTTTATATACCTATACTCACAAGCTCAAAAACACTCACAAAATATGTTTAAAACCCTTTTATAATCATTTTCAAACATTCAAAAGGTTTTAAACAAAATTGGAAATGATTTGGGCAAAAATGAAAAAATTGTCAAAATGGTCATAAGGTACCTAGGTACCTTGAGGTGTACCGTGAGTTAATCTTATACGGGACCCCCCTACCGTATGGACGGGACACCCCTACCGTGTATAGGTACCGTGTATAGGTACCGCCAGAGAGTTTTGGCCTGAGAAGGTACCTAGCTACCGTACGGGACCTAGCTACCGTGACAGGGTACCGTTACCGTTGGAACACTATTCCTGATTGCTGATTTTTGAATTAATTCAACTCTAATCACTTCCTAACGGCTAATTAACATCTTCCACTATAAATATAGGCCTAATACTTCATATTTCAACAAGAAACAAAGCTCTAAACATCCTCTCTTTTTATTCTAAGTGTGTTCATCCTTCTATTAATTATTTTCAATATTTTGGCTATTTTAAGAGCCTTAAAATTCCTGATTTTTATACACACACTTTGAGCTTGTGTTTCTAGTTATATACTCTCATATTCATAAGTTTGAATTGTATTTTTGAGAGAGTATACTTTCCTTCTACACCGGCTAAGTTTTGTTCTTCATTTTTATATTCAAGCCGTTGTGTAGAATTCTTGTTTGTGTTTTTCAAACACACCTTCTTACGGTCGAGAATAGCCGTTAAATTCTCACATTGTAATGGTTAAGGATAACCATATAAATCCTTGGGTAAAGGTTCAAGGATAGCCTTTGAAATCCTTGGGGGAGCGGTAGAAGATAGCCGTTAAATCTTCATTGTAACTGGTTCGAGATAGCCGTGGTGAAATCTCGGAGTGAATCCTATTGGCAAGGGTTGTTTGCCAAACTAGTGCGGTGCTTTGACGGAGTTCAAGAGGCCGGAACTTAGTGGATTCGGAAATCCTTGAGGAGGAGCCTCGAGGTACTGGAGTAGGGAGTTCCCAAACCAGTATAAAATCGGTGTGCATTTTATTTACGCTTTTATTTCTGCATTTTATATATTGCTTCCGTATTTGCCAACATCGTTTTTATCAAACTCCGAAAAGATTTTCAAACGCCTTATTCACCCCCCTCTAAGGCGTGGGCACAACGACTAAACCGATTAACAAGCGGTAACTTGCTACCACCAAAATCCTTCGCGAGCCTGTTGGCTTTGCCGGTACCTACGCTCGGACGGTAGGGGGTACCGAACTGACGGTACCAAGGTTTCCCCAGGCAGTACCGAGGTACCGTGACAAGTACCGTACCGGACCCCAACAAGACCTTCATTCGTTTGTTTGTTCTGATTTAAATCATGTATTTATTCCATGTTCTTGTGTGCTACATGACGATAAGTGAAAGGTGTTTACACCGGACACTAGGTCGCTAATTGTTAAGTATGAATGCTTATCTAATTTTATGTGATCTTGTACGAATTTGGAAATATGAAATTATGAAATCTGGATACGTATAGGCTACCAAGATGAACTATATGTAGACGAGAAGTAGAATAAGAATACAGTTAGGAATAGTTGGTCAAGTGATGAGCCGGTGTGCATGCATGGTCAGTTGCGTAAAGCGTGTGCAAGGGCTGTAGATATATTAATGGATGTGAGTAGATGGTCCCACCCAGTTGACCTTGGATGATGTTGTATCGAGCGGGGTTCTTCCATGGATGTGTTTGAATCAGGACTCTAGAATAAAGAAGTGGCCTAAGTCAAGAACAAGATCATGTGTTTTGCATATCAGCTTTGATCTTTAGAATAAGGAAGTTTGAATTTCAGTTTTGCATATGGATCATGTGTAAGTTTGATTTATGAACTCTTTGATATTAATGATGTTGTATTTGTGTGCATGATATTGTATGAACTTATGAGCTAGAGAGTTCGTCTATATGCATAGTCAAAATGTTAAATACGTCTCACTTAGCTTCATTGCTGAGCGTGTATCCCTTTTTCCTATTTGCTACACGCAGGTAATAGGAACAATGAACAACGAAACTATCTTGGAGGGCATTGAGGGCGGAGAGCTGGATGGATGTTATCTCAGAAGTTATTTAATAACTTAAATATTATATTTGAATTTATTATTTTTAAAGGGAAAGAAACTCTAATTGTATTTTGGTTTAAGTACTTAAAGCTTCCGCACCATTTTTGTTTACTCCAATGGATATTCAAAACAGCTTTTGAATTGAATGTTTTAAATTTGTTTGAAAATTAAGTTGTGATGATGCCAATCTAGTAGTTACCCGGTTTGCTAACTCGTTAGTTTGGGTTACGTGGGTTGGGGTGTTACATTTTGTAGCGACTTGGTTCCTACTAATGAGTCATCTATTCCTACGGAACTTACGAAAGGAAAAAGAGGTAGAGTTATGAAATCTTTTGGCTAAGTTTATCAACTATATTTAGTTGAAGGTTTTAAGGAAGAAATTTTATTTGAATATGAATATTTTTACAATTTTGAGGAAGACTTAGGATATTGTATGATGAAGTTATGGCTTCAAGGGATGTGGCTTTTTGGAAAGAAGCAATTAAGATGAGATGGGGGGTTCACTTATCTATAAAGGTACTAGAATACGATATCAAAACCAATATAAAACATTTATGTCATATTATTTATCATTCCTTAATGATCTCTTTCCGCAGTTCCAATTTTTACTATTAACTTTCTACGGAATGTTTTTAAGTGATCTTATTCACCCTTCTCATGGACTACAAACCGACTATCACATGTAACCAACAGATCAGTACTTGCTGCAGGAATAGGTTTACGATTTGTCCAAGTACTAGACACGCTGGAAATTCAAGAAACCTTATTGACTAATACTCCCTCCTCACACCAATATTTACGTATGCTGGCCTTGAATGTGTTAGAATAAGTGCCCTTTACTAGAGGGGGGGGGTGAATAGTGAGGCACGAGAATGTTTATAAATTTTTGCGGAATAAGAATTGCAGGGATAAAGTAAAGAACATAAAAAGTAAAGAGCGTAAAAAAGCATAAAGAGAGCACACAAAGATTTATACTGGTTCACCACAACGTGTGGCTAGTCCAGTCTCCCGAGAGACTCTCTCGAGCTACACTACTTCCGTTAAGCTTACAGGTGCTTAACAAACCGTTACAACCTGAGAACTCGAGTCCCACGAGCCTCAATACACTTGCTCGGAGATACCACACTCCAAGACTTCAACCCGAAGGAATATGCCCTTCCTTCGTACGAACAAGGGAACAAACCTCCCTTAAAGTGTTCACAACACTAAAACACTCAAGTACAAAAACTCTCTTAAAGAGTAGATAATGAGTAAACTAATTTAGATCAAGAACACACTCAATTCCTCAAAAAATGGCTCTAAAAAGCTATGTAAAAAGTTTATGGAATGATGCAATGTAAAGCTATGAAATGTGTGAGGAATGGTTGTGAAAAGTAGACCCAAGAGACCCCTTTTTATACCCAAAAACAAGGTGCAACGGTTGAGAAAAGATTGGGGTTGATTGGCTTGATTTGTGGAAATCAAATAAAAGTGGATCTGCTAGCCTAACAGCGCTATTCATGTAGTGAACATCGCTGTTTTGGCTTTGACTTTCCTTTAAAAATGGCTAACGGTCACCAAAACATCGATGTCTAGAGGTCTACATCGATGTTGGGGTGTCTGACTTTCAAAAATGGAAAGATTTTGTCTTAAATAGCCCAACGTCATTTGAAAACATTGTGTTAGAAAAATAGACCAACGCTAGAGGGGGGTGAATAGCGTTTGATCGTAGAAATCGCAAGAATTAAAAATTTAAAAGCGAAGTAAAGAGAAGAGTAAGAGGCACACCGAATTTTACCCTGGTTCACCACAACTTGTGGCTAATCCACCCTCCTGAGAGACTCTCTCGAGCTACACTACTATCTCGTTAAGCTTAATGGTGCTTAACAAACCCTTACAACTTGAGAGTTCGAGTCACACGAACCTCAACGAATCCTTCAAAGGAAACAGCCCTTCCTTTGAATCAAACGAGAGAAATACTTTCTCTCAACGTGTCTAAGAACACAATTACACTCAAGAACGAGACTCTCTTAGTAGATAATGAGTAAACTAAGTACGCTCAAGAATAACTCAAACTTCACACGAATTGGCTCTAAAAAGCTATGGAAATAGATGTTTTTTGAATGTAATGAAAGTAGGAGAATTGTGAAGTGAATTGGTGAGAAAAGCACACCCAAACACCCCTTTTTATAGTGCCAAAATAGGCTCCAACGGACCAAAACATTAAAGGGGTGATTGGCTTGATTTATGGGATTGAATAAAATTGGAATCTGTAGGATATTGGCTTCCCATCGATGTTTGAAACTTACCCATCGCTGGTAAGCCAATTTTCCTTCAGTTTTGAAGCCAACGGTCACCTACCCATCGATGGGTACAAGCTTCCCATCACTGGGTGGGAGGTTGATTTCCAAACAAGGAAAGATTCAACCTTAAATGACTTCCAACGATCATGCCTTCCCATTGATGGTTTAGCCTTACCATCGCTGGGTTCCCATCGATGGGATAAGTTTCCCATCGCTAGGTAAGGTCGTTCTTCCTTGTGTTGATGTTGCACCAAGGCTTTAACAGCGATGAATAGAACTTCCCATCGCTGTTTGGCATGGTTCTGGAAGTTGGTTTGGCTGAGGGACCGCTTACCCATCGATGGGAAGATCTTCCCATCGCTGGGTGGGTGGTTAGCAAAAAACCCATGGTCTTTGCCTTAACCACGGCCTAGCCAATCGATGCAAAAACCGACCGAAAAATCCAAAGTTCTCCAAAATAAAAACCAAGTGTTTAAAACCCTTATTTGATGTGTTTTCCTAAGAAATTAAGTGAGACACTTTAAAAACCACGTCATTTGAGTAAAAATCACGGCTAGCCAAGTTTACGCTGTTTTGCGTGGTTTTTGTCAAACGACCAAAAGCGAAAGATGGTTTTCAAAGTGTTTTTGTTGGAGAACCGTTTAAACATTCCAAAGAGTGAAAACCAATCATAAAAAGTTGAAAACCACTTGGTTGGTTCGGACGCCAAAAACCAATGCCGATAACCGAAAGCCGAACGCCGGTTTCTAAAAGCCAAACGCTGGATGGCTTGGTTTTTGGTTTGGGCGAACACCAATTGTTTTTAATGATTTACACATGTTTGAAAAACATTTTTATGATGTGATAAATGCAATAAAATATTTTAGCCTAAAGAGCCAAGGTGTAAAGATTGTGTCGGTCTTGAACACAATAAAGACCGACTCAAAGATGCTAAGACTAAGGTCTTCGTTCTTGGTCTTCGTTTAGCTCTTGTTCTTATCTTCGTTCTTCGCCTTGTATATTCAATGTTTGACTTGATCACGGCGGTTTGGCATTATCAAAACCTGTCATAAAAACAAACACAGCTTTAGTACGAAAAACGTGACTAGCCCATGTTTCAACAATTTCCCCCTTTTTGATAATGGAAAACGACATGAGGTTATGTATGTGAGGATTGTTTTGAGAAAAATATGTTCCCCCTTAATAGATGCCATTTTATTTTTAAAAAAAATTCCCCCTCAATTTATGCATAACCATGATATCTTCCCCCTTTTGACATTAACAAAAAGAATTAAAGTAAACTTTAGAATTAAAAGTAAACTTTTATTCATTAAAGGCAAGGAAAATGCGGAATACAACGGAATGGAAATAAAAAAGCAATCAAAGTAGGGAAAGGAAAGAAAGGAAGAGTCTAGGCATCAGCGTCCTCGTCCTCGGCGTCATCGTCATCCTCATCATCCTCGACGTCCATGGGATCCCTGTCGACCGCGTCCTCAAAGTCGGCCTCATCAGGGGAGGAGGACGGAGCATAGGAGTCATCCTCCTCATCCTCGCCTTCATAGTTTTGGCCAAGGAAGGTGCTGTCAATGGGCGGCGGGACGTAGTTGATGCCGCGGAAGAACGCCCTCATGTCGTGGTGTTGGCGTTGCAGCGTCCAGTCCATCCTCTCCATGTACTGCCCCATGCCGTCCACTGTGAGGGTTAGCCGATTTAGGGTGTCGGCTATTGCCTGCAATGAGGCCCAAGCGGGAGCGGGAGCGGGGGCAGGTGCAGGGGCACGGGCACGACTTGTTCCGGCGCTGTTACGGTTTCCGGACTTCTTCCTGAAGGTGTTGTCGGCGATGACCCAAAGCTTCGTCATCTTCGTGCTTGACCCGGCGATGTGGATGTTGGCGGAGACGATGAGGTCCATGACGAGGAAGGCGTATGGCAAGCTCCGCTCGGTGGTGATGGAGGAGCAATCCGCCATGTGAATCATGACGTATTTTGCCCAATTGATGGAGGCGCCGTGCATGATCGCATGAATTGCCCTCAAGTCGTCGTTGAAGAGCGAGGTGTGGCTGCTATCTTCGGGGCGGAGAATCCGGGTGAGGATGTAGAGGAGGAGGCGCTTCTCCGGTGGAGCCGAGTGAATCGTAGGTGCGCCGCTGTGACGGATCAAGTTGGTGATCCCGAGCTCACGGATGACGACAGCCTCGTTGTTGAGGATCCAGTCGTCGCCACCATACGACGCTATGTCGTCACCGCGGGTAGGCAGCTCTGCAACCCGAGCAAAGGTAGCCAAATCAATCTCTATGTCGTAGAGATTCATGGTACTGCGAATGTTGTCCCCGTCCCGGTGGAGATTGGAGTAGAAAGCCCGGACATAGGCGGGATTGAAGGAGGTGCGGCTCTTGGAGACGAAGGGCCACAAACCCTACTCTTTGAGTTGGTTGTCGTGGTTGTGGTATCCCTTCTGTTGAGGGAACAACTCGGGCAGCACTCTTGGCGGAGAGATAGGACGTTTGGCGAAGTGGGTGATGAAGCGAGTAAGTTCCTCTTCCGACCCGAACTCCAAGAAGGATCCGTCCAGGTACGGGAAGGGTTGAGGCGCAGAGCTCGTAGCCTCGGCGGTGACCTTCTTCTTCGAAGCTTTTGTCTTCTTTCCTCCGGCCATGATTGACTAGATTATGAAGAAAAAGTGATGAACTATGCAAAGATAGGCTAGAGGAATGAAATATGGATGTTAATTGTGATTACGAATGACCAAATATGGTGTATATATATAGGGAAGGAGGATAAAACGGATGGATTTCAAAAAAATGACTGTTGGGCATTAAATCCAGTGCCCAACGGTTGAAAATTTGAATCGCAGCAGGCTTCCCAGCTATGGGTAGGAGTTCCCATCGATGGGAAGGACGCCACTGGAAAGCGAAGGAGAATTTTAAAACTGCATTCCCAGCGATGTGTGGATTCTCCCATCGATGGGAAGGTGGATTCTGGAAAGTGAAGATTAAATGACAAAAGCCTTCCCAGCGATGTAAATACCATCCCATCGCTGGGTTGGTTGTTTTGAGAATCCGATAAAAATTTTAAAAAAATAGTGTCAAACACCCAGCGATGGGAGGATTTGCCCATCGATGGGTAGGGAGGTTTTGGAAAAAAAAATTTGACAAAAAAGTCCTTCACCCAGCGATGGGATGAAATACCCATCGATGGGTAAGGTGTTTCTAGAAATCCGTTAAAAAATTAAAAAAAAGAGTCAATTACCCATCGATGTGAGAAAGTACCCATCGATGGGAAGAGGGGTTCTAGAAAAGAGAAGACTTCCCTCCCAGCGATGGTATAACCCACCCATCGCTGGTTCCCCCTGACTTCCGGATTCCTTCACCTTGAACCGTCCCTGCAAAAAAGAGTTAGAAAATCCTCTGACGCTCAAGTTAGTAAACGTTCAATTAAAAATAAAAAAGAGTGATAAAATGCACAAATTAGATCATTGTGGAGTCAAGGATTCTGAGTTCACTACGAATGCGGAAGAACGACTCTTTCTCTAAAGGTTTTGTGAAAATATCGGCTAATTGGTTGTGTGTTTCAACAAACTCAATTTCGACATCACCTTTGAGAACATGATCTCTAATGAAATGGTGCCTAATGTCAATGTGTTTCGTCCTTGAATGAAGAACGGGGTTCTTCGTCAAGCTTATGGCGCTAGTATTGTCACAACGAAGTGGAACGTGACTGATACTAAGGCCATAGTCCACGAGTTGTTGCTTCATCCAAAGGATTTGAGCACAACAACTGCCGGCGGCAACGTATTCCGCTTCGGTTGTGGATAACGCAACACTGACTTGTTTTTTTACTAAACCATGAAACTAAAGAGCTACCAAGTAAGTGCCAAGTCCCACTCGTGCTTTTACGGTCCAATTTGCAACCGGCAAAGTCCAAGTCGGAATAACCAACGAGATGACACGAAGAGCCTTTTGGATACCACAGTCCAACGTTAACCGTGCCAGTAAGGTATTTCATGATCCGTTTCACCGCCATTAAGTGCGATTCCTTCGGACATGATTGATACCTTGCGCAAAGGCATACGCTAAACATGATATCCGGCCTGCTAGCTGTAAGGTAGAGAAGGGATCTGATCATACCTCGATATTTTTTGACTTCTACTTCCTTACCTTTTTCATCTTTGTCTAGATGGTCGGATGTGCTCATTGGAGTCGCCATGGCTTTGGCGTTATCCATTTCGAACCGTTTTAGGAGCTCCTTGCAATATTTGGTTTGGCAAATGAACATGCCATATTTCATTTGCTTGACTTGGAGTCCCAAAAAGAACGTGAGCTCACCCATCATTGACATTTCAAATTCGCTTGTCATTAGCGTTGAGAATTCCTTGCACAAAGACTCGTTAGTAGCACTGAATATAATATCGTCTACATAAACTTGAACCAAAAGGATGTTATTGTTTTTACTCTTGATAAAAAGTGTAGTGTCAACCTTTCCCCTTTGGAAACCACTATTCAAAAGAAATTTACTCAAACGTTCGTACCAAGCACGAGGTGCTTGTTTAAGACCGTAGAGCGCATTCTTGAGTTTGAAGACATGATCGGGAAACTCAAAGTCTTCAAACCCCGGGGGCTGGTCAACATACACTTCCTCTTGAATAAAACCATTGAGGAAGGCACTCTTAACATCCATTTGATAAAGTTTAAAATCCATAGACGAAGCAAAAGCAAGAAGTAAACGAATAGCTTCTAAACGTGCTACGGGTGCATATGTTTCTTCAAAATCAATGCCTTCTTCTTGATTGTAGCCTTTAGCTACGAGCCTAGCTTTGTTTCTAGTGATTATTCCATTTTCATCAAGTTTGTTACGAAACACCCATTTCGTACCAATAATCGTACGATCATCGGGTCTTGGCACCAATTCCCAAACGTCATTCCGTTTGAATTGGTTTAGCTCCTCTTGCATAGCCAAGGTCCAATGTTCATCGTTTATTGCTTCGGAAATGGTTGTAGGTTCAATTTGAGAAACAAAAGCCATGTGTCCTACGGTGTCCCTAAGTGAGTTACGAGTACTTACCCCGCGGTTGATGCTACCAATTACCTGGTCAAGTGGGTGTTTCTTGTTCGCTTTCCATGCAATGGGAAGCTCGGTTGCTTCTTCTTCGTGTTCCTCTTGTTCTTCTCCTTCCTCTTGATTTTCTTCTTCACCTTGGTTAGTCGCTTGAGGGATCTCCCCACTTTGCGGCTGCGTGTCGGTGTATATTCCCGTGTTCTCCTCATCGTCTTCGACGTGTATTCTATCTAATGAATCTGCAAGATCATCACAAATATCCTTTCTCGCCAAGCGAGGATTATCTTTGGAAAATACAACGTGAGGTGACTCTTCAATAGTCAAGGTATGTTTATTGAAGACTCTATAGGCCTTGCTACGTAATGAGTAACCCAGAAAAATTCCTTCATCCGACTTGGCATCAAATTTGCCTAAATTGTCTTTGCCATTGTTATGAATAAAACATTTGCAACCAAAGACTCGAAGATGGGAAAGGTTTGGCTTTCTCCCTTTGTATAGTTCATAGGGCGTTTTCATTTGTATCGGTCGAATGACGGCTCGGTTTAACACGTAGCTCGCGGTACTCACGTCATCCGCCCAAAAATACTTAGGGATTTTCGCCTCATTGATCATAGTTCTAGCCATCTCTTTGAGACATCTATTTTTATGTTCCACCACTCCATTTTGTTGTGGTGTACGTGGGGGTGAGAAGTTATGATCAATGCCAAGTTCGTCACACAAATCTGAAAACAGATTTCGCTCGAACTCTCCCCCATGGTCGCTTCTTATGGCTACTATGGTTGTGTCTTTTTCATTTTGAACTTTCTTTAGAAAATTTTAGAAAACATGAAATGCCTCACTTTTGTGAGTTAGAAACAAGGTCCATGTGAACCTAGAGTAGTCATCGACAATCACAAACGCACAGTAATTACCACCAAAGCTTTTCGTTCTAGAAGGACCAAAGAGATCCATGTGCAAAAGTTGAAGCGGTCTAGACGTTGAAACAACGTTCTTAGACTAAACGAAGCCCGAACTTGCTTCCCCTTTTGACATGCATCACATATGGTGTCTTTTTCAAACTTAAGTTTTGGAATCCCAATTACTAAGTCTTGTGAAACCAATTTGTTCAAAAGGTTCATGTTCATATGAGCTACCCTTCGGTGCCATAACCAAGTGTCTTCCTCTTTACTCATGAGGCATTTAGCAAAGCCGGAAGGAGATTTGTCTAAGTTAACCATATAAATGTTATCGATTCTATCACCACGTAGAATGACCTTTGTCACTAAGGCGTTCTACCGTGCATGATTTTGAATTGAAGGTCACACGGTTTCCCTTGTCACATAATTGACTTATGCTCAAGAGGTTGTGTTTAAGACCTTTGACTAGCAAGACATTATCTATAGAGGAGTCTTCGGACTTACCTACCGAACCGACGCCGATAATTTTTCCCTTGCTATTATCTTCAAAGACTACATTTCCTCCTTTAGCGGGTTTGATTTGTAGGAACTTGGATGCATATCCGGTCATGTGCTTGGAGCATCCGCTATCAAGGTACCAAAGTACACTTGACGCCTTCAAGCACACCTACAAAAAGAATTTAATAAGATTTAGGTACCCAAGTCTTTTTGGGTCCTTGAGTGTTAGGTGCAAAGTGGTAGTGTGATTCATTTTGTGCCCAATGCCTATGCCTAGTAAAGCAAACGGGAGCTATATGTCCTACCCTATTGCAATAGTGACAAACTACGTTTGGGTTGTGCATCCTCTTAGGTTGATAATAGTTGCTAGGGGGCCTAACCATATTCATCCTATTTTGAGAAAATATTGGTTTTTGAAAGTTCTCTCTTCTAGGTGTCCTAGCATTATTTTGTCTATTTGAAAAATTATTTTTATGCACAAATTCATTTTGATGGTTTTTCCTAGGTTGTCTAATATGCACATTTTCATTCCTAGGTTTTTGTCTAGGTTGTCTAGTGTGCTTAGGTTGACTAGATTTATCCTGATTTTTAACTTTCTTACGTTGAGCCTTAGGAGGTTGTCTAGGTGTTTGCTCAATGTTTTTATCCTTAGATTCATTTTTATCAAAACCTAATCCTTCCTTAGAAAAATGCATAGTGTCTAGGAGTAAATTCAGATCTTTGTGTTGTGTATTAAACTTCTTGACCATACTCTCAAGTTTTGCAACCTTTTCTTTTAAAGTTTTGCAAGATTCACATTCACTTGAAGAGCTTTCCGACTTTTCAGCGCTTCTTTTACCATAAAACTTATTTTCTTGTTTCCACTTTTCATTGTCTTTTTCCAGATTTTCAAAATCATTTTCAAGAGTTTAAAGACGTTTCTTTAGTGATTTGTTGGTTTTAGAAGCGCTAACAAATTCATCATAAAGCTCTCGAAGAGCTTCTTGCATCTCTTCAAAAGTGTAAGAGTCGGAAGAAGGGGTACATAACTCTTGTATTTCGTCGGCGTGGTCTTCGTGTGCCATGAGATAGAGGTTGGCGGCTTCTTCCTCTTCTTGATCAGTTGACTCATCGCCGGAGTTGCCATCCCATGAGATATAGGCACGTTGCTTTTTGAAGCCGGGTTTGTCCTTGCTGATTTTGCCTTTTGGACACCTCGGCTTGATGTGGCCTATCTCGCCACAGCCATAGCACTTCAGGGGACCGTCGTGCTTTCTCCCTTTCCGTTCAAATTCTTTCTTCATGAATTTGTGGAATTTCNTCGTCGGCGTGGTCTTCGTGTGCCATGAGACAGAGGTTGGCGGCTTCTTCCTCTTCTTGATCAGTTGACTCATCGCCGGAGTTGCCATCCCATGAGATATAGGCACGTTGCTTTTTGAAGCCGGGTTTGTCCTTGCTGATTTTGCCTTTTGGACACCTCGGCTTGATGTGGCCTATCTCGCCACAGCCATAGCACTTCAGGGGACCGTCGTGCTTTCTCCCTTTCCGTTCAAATTCTTTCTTCATGAATTTGTGGAATTTCTTGATGACGAGTCCGAACTCGTTGTCGTCATCGCTTGAAACTTCTTCCACGGTCTCCTTGGTTGCTTTCAGCGCTATTCCCTTCTTCTTTTGTTCATCCAAAGACGGGGTTAGAATAGTAGATTCATAAGTTTTGAGATTACCTCTTAACCCGTCGATGGTGACATTTGAGACTCCGATGGATTCGTAGATTGCATCAGCCTTTGATCTCCATTCGGGTGTGAGACTCCGCAGGATTTTCCTCACAAGATCCTTGTTGGCGTAAGTCTTCTTGAGTGCATGAAGGTCGTTGATGATCTTTGAGAACCGATCGAACATATCATCGATCTTTTCGCCTTCCTTCATCCTAAACATTTCGTACTCCTGCGTTAGGAAGTCAAGTTTGGCTTCTCGAACCTGGTCCGTACCTTCATATGTGACCTCCAGCTTGTCCCACATTTCTTTTGCGGTGGTGCAGCAAGAGATCTTGCGATAATCATCGGGATTGACCGCACAATACAGCATGTTGATTGCCTTGGCGTAGTTCTCCACCTTTTTGATGTCTTCGGCATCAAATTCGTCCTCGGTCTTTGGGACGAGTTTTTAATCGACCTTCTTCATTGGCGTTTCTTCGCCGTTTTTGATGACCAACCACAACTGGAAGTTGGTAGAGCGGATATAAATTCTCATCCGCTCTTTCCAATAAGTGTAGTTGGTGCCATCAAAGAGCGGTGGCCTGGAAGTTGATTGACCTTCTCCGATTCTTGCATAAAGATTTCTAGAAGAAGAACCCATGATCGCTTTACTCTCAAACAGTTAAGTTTGGACGCGAGTTAGGCTCTGATACTAATTGTTAGAAAAATAGACCAACGCTAGAGGGGGGGGGTGAATAGCGTTTGATCGTAGAAATCGCAGGAATTAAAAGTTTAAAAGCGAAGTAAAGAGAAGAGTAAGAGGCACACCGAATTTTACCCTGGTTCACCACAACTTGTGGCTAATCCAGCCTCCCGAGAGACTCTCTCGAGCTACACTACTATCTCGTTAAGCTTAACGGTGCTTAACAAACCCTTACAACTGGAGAGTTTGAGTCACACGAACCTCAACGAATCCTTCAAAGGAAACAACCCTTCCTTTGAATCAAACGAGAGAAATACTTTCTCTCAACGTGTCTAAGAACACAATTACACTCAAGAACGAGACTCTCTTATAGAGTAGATAACGAGTAAACTAAGTACGCTCAAGAATAACTCAAACTTCACACGAATTGGCTCTAAAAAGCTATGGAAATAGATGTTTTTTGAATGCAATGAAAGTAGGAGAATTGTGAAGTGAATTGGTGAGAAAAGAAGACCCAAACACCCCTTTTTATAGTGCAAAAATAGGCTCCAACGGACCAAAACATTAAGGGGGTGATTGGCTTGATTTATGGGATTGAATAAAATTGGAATCTG
>OOIL02004749.1:116615-143168 GCA_900332095.2 Cuscuta campestris | reverse complement strand
TTTTTTAAATAGTATTTATATTTTTTCGTATTTATTTTTAATTGTTTATATTATCCTCGTAATAGGAGTTCGTATTATTGTAATCTGAAAACATATATTAACATATAATATTATTGATTATCCAAGACACATAATTAAGGATTTCCATATATAAGTAAACGGATCCAAAATAATATTAGTATTACCCACCATAAATAATATAAATAAGGTGATGAGTAATATACTCGTGATCATCATTTTCAAATTTAGTATTATTTAGGATTGTTTCTTAATATATTTTTTTTGTAAAAAAAATATATTCTAATTTCCATTAATATAGGTACTCTATTGATTTTAACTCTTACTATACACGAATTTCCACAATAAACCTTTGTAACTTATTATTTAAGTATATAATTTTTAAATATGGAAGTAAGATAAAGGATTAATATATGTAGCATGGTCCTAAAATTCTATTTAAATTAAATGAAAAATATTATATTTGTTTTTTAAATAGTATTCATATTTTTTCATATTTATTTTTAATTATTTTATATTATCATCACAATAGGAGTTCGTATTGTTGTAATATGAAGGAAACAATTTCGTTGAAGGCCAGTGATTATCGCGTAGAAAATCTGCGGTCAATTGTTTCCAACAGGAGATTTGCTGGTGCATCGTATATAATTTATTTTCGCTGGTTTACTTGGATATTACGTGGCGTGCTGACATGTTTAAATTTTGCCACATAGACATGCCAAATGTCGAATTTCTGTGCATCGGAGTCTCCTTTATTATATTAAAGGATTTTTTCTATTATTACATGGCTTGCTGATGTGTTCCATTTTTTGCCAAATAGGCGTGCCAAATGTCGCATTCTCGTGCATCCGAGTCTCCTTTATTATAATAAAGGATTATTATTATTATTTCATTTTCTTTAATAATAAATTTAGAGAATTTTTTTTAAAAAATGAAACTTTTACACGATTATAATTTATGTAGAGAAAAATAAAATGATATGAAGCACAATTTTTTTCTTAAAAATGAAAAGAATAAACTTTAGAAACAAGTTAAATAGAAGACTCAGAAAATAATCTTTAATTATTAGAGGTCGAAAAAATTATTTTTAAAATACATTGACAATGTCAATTTAATCTTACTTTTAAAATATATTTTTATTGGTACCTGTAATTTGAGATTTTAAAGTTTTGATCTTTTACTACATCGATTTGATCAGCTTTGATCATGACTTAAATAACATTAATATTTGATATTCATATACGGAGTATATTTTAGTGTAACTAATATAACTATTATATCTATGGTGTTATATTAATCATACAAAAAGTTTCAATTCTTAGTACAAAGCACACGCTAAATTAAATTCTTGAAAAGACTAAATTAAGAATAAAATATGGAGAAAATTTTCAAAAGTTATTATAAAGTCAGATCAAATTATTGATTTGAATTTTAAATCAAATCATAATTAATCAGATCAGATTCAATCAGATCAGATCAGATCCAATCAGATCAGATCAAATCCAATAAGATCAGATCAGATACAATCAGATTAGATCAGATTAAAACTACAAAAAATCAGATCAGATCATAAATATAAGTTGAACGAAACATAGCCTTAAATACCTTAATGAAAGTAGGTGGACTATATAAAATGAGGTGGTGAGGAGTAATTAATAAAGTAGTGATAGTTGTATTTTAAATATTAAAAAGGTATTGCAGAAAAAAGAGCTTTGGGGAAAATCTATAGCAGATGGGAGTCTAGAGGATAAGTTAGAAGTTTTAAAAATATTCCAAATTCTTATTTCTCTCAATAGTAGATCCAATGTGTTTGACTCGAAAATTGTCATTTTTGGTGGACACACATTCCATTTTTATACTTCAGGTTTATTATTCTAGGTT
Source organism: Cuscuta campestris (assembly GCA_900332095.2). Lineage (NCBI taxonomy): Eukaryota > Viridiplantae > Streptophyta > Magnoliopsida > Solanales > Convolvulaceae > Cuscuta > Cuscuta campestris. The sequence continues at coordinate 141,269 of OOIL02004749.1, read as the reverse complement.
TTTGCTAACTACTCCCTCCGTCCCGGAGTATTCGTCCAGTTTTGACTTTTGGAACTGTTCATCTAAGCACTTTGACTCATCAAATTCTCTCAATGTGTAAGCCTAAATATAGTCATGTGTGATTTTGTTTGATTTGTCTTAACATATAGATTATTAATATATAATTTCTATAATTTTTTAATATACAAATTACAAGATAAAATGGATTAAAGACGTGTATTGGATGGTGTGTTAAAATGAAAGTGGACAAAAAAAATAAAAGTGGACAAATACTCTGGGACGGAGGTAGTATTATTTAGATATATCTTCTCATTAGTTATTTGATAAAATAAAATACTCTTAACATTATTTTTCTGTTGAACTGTTGATGCAGCTTCCACACTGCGATGCAAGCGAGGCATGATGTAGTGCTAAAGTTCTAAACTACTGCCTTGGAATTGGGTTTTAAATATCTAAGTTGCATTTTTTATTTTTGTACTAATTTGTAAATCTAATTTTTTAAAATGGATGGGTTTTTGCGTGTTGTGCAAAATAGTTACTTTTTTTTAAAATGGAGAGAGTACAATTTTAAGTTTGTTCTTTTAATTCTTTTTTTTTTTAGTTTGTTCTTTTAATTAGAAAAATAGAGTTGGATGTTGGAACTTATGGAAGAAATAGGAATCAGTTGAGAAAAATTGAAAGAAGTTAAAAAATGAAACGGAATTTAGTTAAATAGGACTAAAACATAATGACATTATTTTCAATATAGAACCATATGTTTTTATTTCTCAATGTAGGACCATTGATCATTATTCAAGTAAATGTGCACAATCACTAGACATTAATCTTCCCACTAGACATTATTAAAACTATTTAGGGAATAAAAAAAGTTTAAGTCCAACATTTAGAAATAACTTACTCCCTCCGTCCCCCTGTATTTGCCCCACTTTCATTTTTACACATCATCCAATGCACTTCTTTAATCCATTTTATCTTGTAATTTGTATATTAAAAAATTATAAAAATTATATATTAATAATCCATATGTTAAGACAAATCAAACAAGATCACACATGACTATATTTAGGCTTACACATTGAGAGAATTTGATGAGTCAGAGTGCTTAGATGAACAGTTCCAAAAGTCAAATATAGACAAATACAGGGGGACAGAGGGAGTATGTTTTAGTTTTATTTAGTGCAAATTTCACAAAAATGAAAGGTGTTGAAATAAATATTACTCCATTCATGTTTTTTGAGTTTATAAAAAAATAAGTTTCCAATATTTTCTAACTTTTTCTTCTAATTCATTTTAAGTTATTTCCAACACTTTTAGTTTTTTCAAATTTCTTCATATACCTTCCAACTTTTTATTTTAACCCGACAATCAGGGGCGGACCCACATTGAGTCATACGGGGTCACGTGACCCCACGGAAATTTCGTAATTTTGTATATACGTATAGGCATATGTACTTAGTATTACTATATACAGTATACTAGTATCTTGACCCGTGCCATCCACGGGGTGATATGAATTTTTTTATTCTATAATATTTCTTCACTACGATATTATTAGAGGATTAAACAAAATATAAATCTAATATAATGTATTCTCTCCGTCATACAAAGAAGTTTCACATTTCTTTTTTCATATGCCTTCGCAAAAACGTTACACTTTTTACTCTTAGAAAAGTTTTTAGAAATTATATTTTTTTCTTCTCTGCACTACTTTTAACCACATAATTTTTCTTTTATTGAAGAATCAAATATGTTGATTTTATCCGTGTGTGGGAAGAAGTATAAAAAAGAGATAAGTTTTGGAAGTGGTGTAATAATAGTGGGATGGAAAAGATTGTATTTGTCAATGTGAAAAAATGTATCCATATATGAGGAATGAAAAAGATGATAATGTGTAAAGTATATGTGGAATGAAAAAGATGACAATTGTCCAAATTCAATCTAGTCATTATCCAGCTTCTTCTCTAAAAAAGTAAGGGTAAACTTTATAAGTTCTATGATTGTGAATTGTGTAATGCTTCTAATAGATCTCTCATTATATATGAAAAATAATTTTACGATTTTAATAAATAAAAAATATATGCTTTTGTAGTCAATTCATGTATTAGTCCTGGAAGATCAAAATTTCCATGTCTACATTTAGAGGGTCGGAGGTTGGAGAAAGAAAGTTAATGCTTCGGTCTTAATCGTAGAAGGAGAATCGCGCTTGGAGTCTCCTAGGCTATGGGGTGTGCCATGCGAGAAGGCACTACAAAAAAAGAGGGCAGTACCGACAGATCCTTAGAGACAGAAACCTTATTTGTCGCTAAAAAGAGAATATTACCGACAGATAAAATTATTTGAAGGCAGAACCTATTTGACCCACAGAAAGAGTAATATCTGTCGCTATTTGTTATAGTTTTAGCAACAAATTTTTATCTGTCGGTATTACTTATAGCTTTAGCGACAAAATTTTATCTGTCAGTATTGTTTATAGTATTAGCATCAAAAAATTTATCTGTTGGAATTGTTTATAGCATTAGCAACAAAAATTTATCTGTCGGTATTGTTTATAGTTTTAGCAACAACGTTTTATCTGTCGGTATTGATTTTATTGACATTTAATTTAAATATCTCAATTATAAAAAATCATAAAAATTAGACATCATTTAGTACACGAAATTGAGGTCATGAAATTGGAAATGAAAACCCTCAATTTGAATTTGGTTGTTTGGTCGCACAAAAATAAATGATATTAAAAATGAATTATAAATTTAAAATATAACAAACTAAAAATTAAAGATTAAAAATAATTTTTTTACATCGAATATTTCCAAATTAAAAATTATAATTAATTTTCAATTTTTAGATTTTTAAGTTATAAATTAAAATTAAAGGACTAAACTGACCGAATAGAATTAAGACATATGATAAAAGAACAAATCAACAAATTAAAAATGAGAGAGATGAAAACGCTAGTGGAGATATGTAGAATTATTCATGTTGATGTAGTATAATAAGGTAGAGATTCTTAACCATTTCCAATGCAGTTAAAAGATATGTCAGTCAACCGCAAATCGGAAACCAAAAATCAGAGGATTGACCGTGAAACCGGAAACCATAAAACAAAGTAACTGCCATACCAAGTCTGCATAAAACTGCTCACAAGCAAGACATTTATAGCTAAAAAAACTGTAAACGAGTAGGAAAAAGACCCAAAAAAGACAAAATTGCAAAATTAACAGTCTAAAAAGCAGAATTTTGGATCGAAAATGGATCCCGATGGGTCTTTGACACTGTCAACGTGGAGGTCTCAATACTGTATCATAACAAAAGTATGTTAAGTTAATTGTAAAAGTGTTTAAAAAAATAAATGTATAGAAAACTAAAAAACAAAAGAAAAACAAAAAACAATTATATGTATTTTATGTTTTTAGTTTAATTAATTTAAAATAATTGTTACAAATTAATATTAAAAAAATAAAAATTTCCTCAATTTACCCAATGTTTAGTTCTCAGTTTCATTATTCATAGAGATGTCATGACTTCGAGATTGACCAGATTTCTCGTGTTTATCTTCGTAAGTTTTTGGTGTATCTTGGACCGGTTTTTAAGGTTTTTGTTAGAGCTTAAAAAGTTAGATTTTTTATACTTTTAAAAAATTGTTTTTAAATACTTTTTATATAAAAATATTTATTTACTCCCTCCGTCCCAATTTATTTGCAACAATTCGAACGACGTGCAAAATATCATCTCTTTTAAAATCACTTTAATTTCAAATTGGTAGAATAATAAAAAGTAAAAATTACACCATTTAAAAGTATATGAAAAGTTCTATAAAACAAGATGCGACAAGAATATTTTATTTTATCAAATGGTCAACCAAAACGAGTAAATAAACAAAAGTTATCGAGAGGCCAGAATAGTAAACATGACATTCTTTTTGGGACGGAGAGAGTATAAAAGAATTTTACAAATCATAATTTTTTAGATTAAAAATACTTTTATACTTAAAATAACCTTTTTGTGCATACAAATTTTAAAATATGTAAAAGGGTGAGTTTTCGATGTAATTGAAGGAGAATTGGGCCTCGTGATAATTAGGCAAATAAAAAAAGGAGATGGTCTGATATACTCTGTATCTTTTACGCGATAGAGTGGAGCAGAGAGAAAAACGAGGCGACGAGGGTTAGTTGCCGGTTAACCATCATCGCCGGTATTTACCGGCGAGTCTGGTCACACGATCCACACCATCCAAAAGAGGAGGACCAAGGCTGTCGAATCACGCGTCCTAGGGTTGCATCCCAGCGTCTAGGTGGTGCGCGATTAATAGGTAAACAACTCTAAACCTTCGATTTAGCCTCGTCAACGTTTAATATGAGTTTGTATTTGTTTAATCTGGAATCATTGGTGTTCGAACTTGAAGTATTTGGCAAAATCTATACTTGCTTGTTACTGATTGAACCGAAGGCAGCATCTATCTGTTTCTGTCTGATTTTTTAGGTCAATTGCCATTGTTTGATTTAACGGGACTTGTGATATGATTTTATGCTCTATTTTATATGTGTGTGGGTTATAAAGTTGTATGTGTTTAGTTCTGAATTCGTACAGCTCTGTTTCAACACTCCATAAGCTTTTTATTCCTCATTGGATTTAGTTCATCAGCCCGTATTCAAGCTAACGAAGAGGTAAGAATCGAGTTCCACATTATTCTGGGACAAGAAGTGATGCCCGTATTCAAGCTAACGAAGAGGTACTTGATACATTATTCGACATCATTCATATTCATTTGGGATGGGTGGAACAAATAAATAACTACACGAACTCACAATTTTTTGCGCTTTGCAAACTGTGGAGCTACTTTGTTAATATGATCTTCTTGTTTATCATGCGATAAAAGCCTTATGTGTTTATGTCAATAATAACTGATGTATTTAACATGATTTTTAGGCAAAAAGAAATAAGGTAGACAGGCTTGGAACATGGCTCTTGACACATGAGCCAAAGAAATGTTCAAAACCTGATGATGTTTCAGCTATGAGAAAGGTAACTAAAAGTACGCAAATCCTTAATTTTGCATTGTTATTTAGATAATTATACCCTTCTTCATTGGTAATTTATTCATAATTTTACAAGAGTTAATTCTTAAGAAGTTGGATACTTTGAAAGAATGTAGAAGTTCGTGCACCTGCTCGTGATGAAGTTTTTGAAAAGGTAGTGGGAGAAGACAAAAATGGATATGCACAAACCTTTGGTATGAGAGTAAGAGTTCCTCAATCTTGTTCTAAATGGTGCGCCTTGAAGAAGTAGAAAGCAAAAAGATTGAAAATTGAAGAAGAGCATGAAGAAACAAAAGAGAGACTCCAGAATTTAGAAGATGTAGTATCATTGCTTTTAAATACCTTGGTTAGTCTCTATATATTTATCATTGTTAACTATCCATATTTCATTTGATTTTTGTATACTTCATTATATAGTTTAAAGTTATGCCACCTAGCATGAGTGTAAGGTAAATTTAGTGCAAAATTTGTAATTACGTTATCATGTGCTTATATATTTTTTTTGCATAGGGTTCAATGGCTAATCAATCTGAAATCGATGACCTTACAATTGATGGTAATACAACCACTGAGAAAAGTCATGATGAGGATTGATGGAACAGAGATGATGAAGCTGAGAGCGATGAACTTGAAGATATAGACAGTGACGAGCATTGAAGCTTTGGACTATATCTTCCATATCAATGCGTATTTTAATTTAGTTCACTTTGACTGTTTATACTTTAGCTTGAAACATACGCAAATGATGAACTAATTTTGAGATGTTGGTTTACTTACTAGTAAATGGGTTAGTTGTAATCATTTGAAATGTTATCGTATTATGTATTGTTGTTAATACAAGTATTAGTATTATTTTTTTATTTTTTATTAGTATTACTGATAGAAAAAAATGTTTTACCCACACAATTTTTTGTCGGTAATCCAACTTTTAGCGATAGTTATAATAAATGTTAATGTTGGTAAAAACAAGGTATTACCGACAGAAAAGAAGGATTTACCAACACTATTTTTTTGTCGGTAATCCATGTTTTAGCGACATATATATTTTGTCGGTACTCTTCTCTTTTTTAGTGACATCTTTGGTCTGTCGCTATTACACTACTTTAGCGACAGTATGTTTTATCTGTCGGTAATACTTTTACTGACGGAGTTTTTAGCGACAGCGTAGCGACAGACAATTATCTATCGGTAAAAGCGAGTAGCGACAGATATTCAATCTTTAGCGACATATTAACCCCTGTCGGTATTGCCTCTTTTTTTTGTAGTGAGGGTGCATAAAAAAGTCACCTTGCGCGGGAAGGGAAGAGGAACACCGCCCCCTATGCTGAAAGGAAAGACTGTCGTTTTCCTTTTTCCCCTAACGTTTCCAATACTTTTCTTCTTTTCTTCCCCTTCCACGCCAACCTTTTTTCTTCTTCGATTTTTTATTTGGTTTTATTTTTTAGTTTTCAATTTTAGATTTTGCTCTTCATTTTTTTAAATTTTAGTTATTAACATTTTAAGTATTTATTTTAAGTTTTTGTTCTTCTTTGTAATTTCAGTTTTGATTTTTTTATTATTTTAATTTTAAAATTTTTTAGTTTTTTTAAAATTAGTGTTTTTTGTTTTTTTGGTTAATAAAAAGTTAAAGACTTTTAAGAAGATAAATTTAATGAAATTTTAATTTAGTTATGTGTTTAATTTTTTTCTACTTTTACATTTAACATTAATGAGATATTTCATCTAAAATTTTGGTATATTATTTTAATTAGAGTCAATGTTAAAAAATAATATTAAAAATTGAAAGGGAAATGGAAGGGAAAGGGATGCATTTTTCTAAAAAGGAAAGGGAAGGAAAACTTAAGTTGACGTGGTATTGAGTTTGCAAAAGGAGAAAGAGGAAAGATGGAATGACACACCACATAGCCTTAGGCGTAAGGCTATTATATTTACTCAACTTAAGTTGAAAAACATTGTTAGTAAACAATATAGACAAACCAAAAAATAATATTCATTAAATGACCTATTAAGAGTTATTCATTATTTTACCCACATTTATCTCATCATTCGACATAAAGGGCCTGTTTGGGAACAGCATTAGCGATTAGCGCTAGCGTTTTGAAAAGACTATCTACGGGCAGCATTTAGCGTTAGCGTTTTCAAAATAATCTGCACTGTTAAAATTTTATCCAAAACGCTAACGCTAATCTCTAACGCTATTCCCAAACAGGCCCAAAGTATTTATCTCATCATTCAATATAGAGTACATGGGCAATGTAGTCTTTTGGAAAGTACTAAAAAAATTGTTCGTAAACTACATTATAAACCCCAAAAAATGTCATAAAAATTTGTTCACAAACTATAACAAATTTGAGTAAACTTATTTTACCTAATTTTTTAAAAAATTCTTCAAGTCTATTTGTAAATTTTTTAAAAATTGGCATGAATCTTTTTTTGTTGTTGAAAATTTACACTGTCAAAAAAATTGTTCAAGTATATTGGAAACTTTAAACAAATCGGCACGAATCTTTTTTTTTTGAAATTATTATTATCTACGTTAGTTACTAAATGGCCTATTGTCGTATTTTTTTGTTTGTAATAAAACAATACTTATTTTCATTATTTCTTTGAATTTTCATAGTATTTTATGTCTAAATATTTTAATTTTAAATCTGAGTTACCTAAGAAACAAACATATCCAACACCATTCGCCCAAACATTGTAAGAATTAATGTTATGACCTCAAATCATTAAATTCATAATCATATTAATTATATCTTTTTTAGTTGTTATTCCATATTTTTGAGTTAGATCATAGTAAGAAAAATATAAAGAAAAATAATAATAAATGAATCTTTATAAATTTCATATTGATGTAAGACTTTATTAGTTTATTATATTTGGGAGAAAGACCAAAGTAGGACTAAAACATTGAAAATATACCAAAATAGGACTTTCATGTTTTTATTCTCGAAATAGGACTTACATTATCATACATTGTCATATACATTACCAAAAAATATAGTAATTTGCACATGTACACTACCACATTACAACAGGGCAAAGTCACATTACACAATGCAAAGTCCTATTTCGGGAAAAAAACATGAAAGTCCTATTTTATTACTTTTCTCTATGTTTTAGTCCTATTTAGGGTAATTTCTAATTATATTTCTTTCTGACTTTTCATAGCAAATACAATCATGTTTTAAACAAAGTACATATTATTAGTATCATACAAAACCCTTAAACAAAATAGTATAAAAGTTGAAATCTAACCTCAATACATTGAGTTTAGCAGCCCCGCAAGACAAAACATAACCAATAGAGCAACAAAAGAAGATTCTAATTGCTAGACCGATCAATGGGTGTAATCGTAATTAAATGAAAATCAAACTGGTTCATTAGATTTTTCATAAGTAATTAACATTTTCATTCTTCAAGATCACTTAGACAGAATTAACCAAAAATAGAAATGAAGCCAAATAAGCCTTTAGTCAAAAGATGCACAAAGGCACAAAACCTTACAGTGCAGCCTTGGAGAATAAAACAACAGTCATAATATGTCCATGGACAGTGTGTCCCAAAGCCATCTTTGTAACAATTCACTCCATCAACTTTTCATCAACATGTACTAAATTACTAATTGATATATTCATTCACAAAAGTCAGTAACATTTTTTTGGGTAAATTAATAGCCTTTTGACAACATTTTCTCTGATAAAAACAGGCGACATATATACTCAAAGTGAATACTAATAAACAAAGTTGAATGTGGCTACTTCAACTAAACAAACAAATTAAAGAATATTTAAAAGATGAGAACTTGGGATGAATTAGAGGCAGTACACATGAATAAAATGTAAAAGACCTAAATTGTTTAGACATACTGGTTTGTTTGCCTCTTTTTACAACATTCTTTTATAAAAGAATTCTATCATTTTAGATCATACGTTGAATTTTGAGACGCTGCTATTTTCAACTCTGACATGGTTGGGAAAGAAAATAGATGCAAATTCGGAAGGATATAGATTATTTTAAGGAAAAAGTGAATACATTAAGCTGGCAGGCTATGGCTAAGCATTCTCCTTTTTTACATGTTTTGTATGCAAATGGGATATTTCTTGTTCAGAAAATCACATCCAACTCATGAAAGAAGTGTTTGCAATGTTGTTCCTTAGTGTAGTCATGTAATGTAAACTTATGAAAATTTAGCTACCTGTTTTGATGTATTTGAACACTTCTTCGGGAGTCAATAGAGTTGCAAACAGGTTCGTGAATGTCTTCCACCGTTTATTCATCTTCATAAAAAGCTTTAAAATTTGTCAGATGGTAAGATGTTTTTTTCATTCATTTGCCTGCAAATTACAAAACATGATAACTCATCTTTTTCATTAAGACATAAAAAAATAGCATATCATACTTTTCTTCTAGAACTAACAAATTGAAAAGCCCCTTGGCTTGCACTTATCCAAATCCCTCCGGCATATACTTTTCATCCCCCTCCCACTATGCTTTGGATCCAATAATAGATCAAGCAAAAATCACACACTATGCTTTATCTGCATATAAAAATAACACACTATGTAATCCCCATACATAGCCAGACTATCATTATATCACCAATATGGTCCACACGAAAAACAATATCATCCAAGATCCAATCTAATAATAGGCATAGTTCTTGAGGTACGAATCTAAACAATATCATCCAATCTAATATGAAACAAAAAGAGGTATGAATACTCGAAAAAAATATGCGTAAGGGGTGTGGTGGGTTGTTCTTGAGGAGAATGAATATATATGTAGAATATTGCTCTTACAATAAGAAATTGGCAAAATAAAGAATGTAATTAGGCATAATACGATTCTAAATTAGGTATGCAATCTCGAGGGTTGATTCATAATCGATGAATTTACCAAAAAAATTGGGGAAATCCAGAGCCTAGAATCTGAAGTAGGTACGGAATTCGAGAGCCCAGAGTCTGAATACACAAAGTTATGAATTGAATAACAATTGCATATGAAATTTGGAAACAAACCTTATTCTCGAATTGACGAAAAGATTTTCCGGATTTTGACGATGTAGATTTCTAGAACTCGTGAGAAGAATCCGCAAAGAATCAGCGGATCTTGACTTTCCTTCATTGTCACTGCAGATTTCCTTTTCTTAGGCGAAGATTTGAAGCGAAAATCAACGGATTTTCTGGAAGAAGCTTTGGTCGATGAAGAAATCAGCGCATCATGTGCATAGATCCAACGAGTGGAAACTGGGAAGGCCTCCGCGATTTAGTTGCAGAAGTGGACGGGTGTAATTTGACGTGTAAATAAAATAGAATTCTCAAAGTGCCTCAAAATTCTAATCTCAAATATTATATTAAAAGATGTATAATGCATACTTGATAATTGTTGGACGAGCAGCTCCATTGGAAACAGCGCCCATACCCCACTTTAGGCTTGTTTTTGTGTTTTTTTTGTCAAATTTGCCACGGATAGTACTAAAAGTCGTCACTTTTCCCATTATGGAACTAATTATCATTTATTCCTTGAATAGTACCTTTTTCAACTTGACTTCCCCTTTTTAGCCTCCCATTCCCCATGCCTAAATCAAATCAGGCTCGTCTCTCTCAAACTCTAGATTTTTTTCCATTTTCTCGCACAACTCAATTCTTGCCTTTCACTGTCTTCTTCGATCGAACAGGATCAACCACAATTTTTCTTCGTGATTCAAATCCGGCAACTCGATGTATAGATCTGGAGAAGAACCAAAGACATTGATGGATAAACAAATCGACATTGAAAATTGACACAATGTCTCTGTGATGAATCCAAGGACATTAACATACGTATTATACTAGGACATTATTCAACTAGATAGAGGTCATTGAATTGTGACATCGGTGATGGGCGACGACAAGGTGGACATTTTAACATCGATGGTAGGCATTGTGACATCAAGTGGTAGATGGTCGCAAGATAGACATTGTAACATCGACGGTGGACATTGTGAAATTGACGGTGGTCGGCGACAAAGTGGACATTTTGACATCGGGCGGCAACTATGATAACATTGACGGTGGACATTGTGACATCGGCGGTGGGCGACGACAAACTAGACATTGTAGCATCGGCAATGAACATTGTAACATCGATAGTGAGCGCCGATAATCTTTAGCGCGGCTCTCTCTCTGGCTATAGACCTGGATAGGCCGCTGGATTTTCGAAATTCAATGTCTACTGGATTTTCGAAATTCAATTTCCACTTGTTTTCCAAAAGTGTTCAATGCCCGCTGGAATCTCAGAATTCAGTCGCGGAAGAGTGTTAAATCCCCAGATCAATTCTTAAAATTCAATCACATAAGAGTTGGGGTTATATTAGTCAATTGGTGTTGCTGACGTAATTAAAAAAAGGTTTATGATAGTACTAGTCCTATATTGGGAAACTTGCATTGTTTTAGTACCTTTTTTGTATTTTTCCCGTTTTTTTTGTTCTTCACTCCTCAAGAGAAGTAGTTTTTTTAAAACAAAATAGAATGTGAATTGAATATTTAAATTTGATATTTGTCAATTATGAATTTTTAAATTTATTCTTTTCAATTTGTGATTTGTGAATTAGGTTTATATTTTGTAAGATTGGGAATATGTTAAGATGTTTGGGTTTTGTTATAAATTTATAATGTTTTTTAAAATTGAGGAAATGATTGATTTACTAGTTCCTCACTTCTAGATATCTTTTTTCTCAAAATAAAGATAAATCTCTTGTTTTTTAAAATTCAATTTATTTAAAATTTGATATATACTACCTCCGTCCCAAAGTATTTGTCCACTTTCATTTTTACACACCATCCAATGCACTTCTTTAATCCATTTTGTAACACCCGCCTTCCGTGGACCCGGTTCACCCGCGACCCATCGGACCGGTAGGGTTACATGGGCGGTCCGAAAACCGTCCGTAACGTAAAAACATTAATGTCTATTTATTATGAAAATGGTTGTATTTAATTAATTGGTGAAATAAATGCTAGGGAGTTAACCCCAAAACGTGTGTGATATAAATGAAGAGTAAAAGCGGAAGTAAATAAATAAGTCCAAAATAAGTAAAACGACATATGGTGGGTTCATGCTCAAATGATTAATTAATTAAATTTATTTAAATATTGAACTTGTCCGTGCGCCGCCCATCCTCCCATCATCACTGTCCTCCAAGATTAGCACCCGTACCGTCATGTCTACCTGCGTGTAGCAAAAAACTACACGCTCAGCAAAAGCTGACGAGTGAATCTAACAAAAAAACATTAAATGATAAACCATATGATTATACACATAATAATACCTGTACTTAACGTACGGAAAACCACATGTTTACTAACTGATTAATTTGCACTTGATGGGATATTATTACACATAACAAAATGAATAACAACCATATTGAAAGCTGATGTGACGTGGAACATACGTGATGACGGTATGACTAGATACATGACTTAAACTATCAGGGACACTCCTGGCTTAGTCTCACTTGACAGGATCACACCTGCACTCCGGTAATGAGCCGGGCTCAACGTAAACGTCGCAAGTGAACTAGCAAAATTGGGTAGTAGCCGTAACCTGAGTACTATGTACGTACACAAGGCCCACTTGATGAAAACCCGTTGGATCCCAAAGGTTCCTGGACGGGCCCACTGTAGTAGGCGGACGAAAGCCTGACCTCCCTACAGCGGTATGCACATGATGAAAAACCTAGGACATGCGTCTAGAATGAACATGATGAATGCTTGATATATTTACCTTTGGTCAATGCCAAGAATATATCAATTAAATAACTTACATAATCAAGATTATCATTTCATGCAAACATACAATCAGATTCTGAGTCAATATGGTCAACGGGGCTTATTCTACAACCTGTCCAGAAATTCTGCCCGGGAAACCGTCGACCGTACCCTACTGGCGGTCGACCGTGGGCTACGTTATGGAGGTCTGGAATGTCGACGGTCCACTCCGGTCTTCCGTCGCGGCCGGCGTTACGGTGGTGGCCGACGAACGGTCAAGGGAAACGGTCCACCGTCCTTAGCGGCGGTCGACCGTCTCGTAGACAGTCCACTGACTTTGGCTTCGTTTTGATCCGTTGTGTGAACTTAACGCCTTGATTCTTTTTATAACAATAATGTAAACATTTATGAATATATTCCTAGTAACTCCTAGGCCAATATATACGATTTTTACGTAGTGAACGTTTTGATGGCTAACCTACGAACATGCATAGATTCTACGTAGGTTGCGTACGATATTCCTATGAATATAACAACATAGATTATAACTTGATGTTCTAAAATTAGAGGGGACAACTACTCACCTCTAAACGATGGGGTTGATGAAACGGAAACGAAATGAACGAATGGTTGACAACGTTGAACGACGAATGGTTTCTCTAGGACTCCTCCTTCTCTTCTTCCTCCTCGTCTACTCGCCGGAAACACCTCTTGGGCTACTCTTGTTTGCCGAAAATGCAATGGGAGAGGAAGAGAGTGGAGTGTGTGAGTGGGAGTTACAAGTGTGGTGGAGAAAATGAAGAGGAAGGAGCTATTATATTGAGTATGTATTGATGAGGATTAATGGACAATTGAATGGGAAATAATGGTTTGTGCATGTGGGGAAAATGAAGGATGTGGGTGTGGCGTGGGTTTTTGAAGGAATTAAATGGGGAGTTATCTCCCTAATTTCTATTCTGTTGTGTAAAATCTGACCTGAACAGTACGCGGTTTTCCCCCCGAACGGGTCCGAATTGAGATCCGTTTGTGTTTCCGGAATCAGACAGTCAAAACGAATTTATTGACATGTTCAAATAATTTTTCTAAGAACTTTTATTTTCCCCCGTTCTGGACCGGAACAGTAATTAATTATGTAAAACAATCAATTCTAATAGACCGGGTTGTAGGGCGTTACGCATTTTATCTTGTAATTTCTATATAAAAAAATTATAGAAATTATATATTAATAATCTATATGTTAAGACAAATCAAACAAGATCACACATGACTATATTTAGGCTTGCACATTGAGAGAATTTGATGAGTCAATGTGCTTAGATGAACACTTCCAAAAGTCAAAAGTGGACAAATACTCTGAACGGAGGAAGTAAATAATAATGACGCCAACATTAAATATAAATAAAAATTGATATAGAAATAAAAAGTACTACGTATAACTTACATACTCTATATTAGAAAAGGGGCGGGGGCGTTCGGCTAACATTAGCTTTCCATGTCATAGGATGACATGAGACCTGTTTTGGATACTTACGGTGCTCTATTCAAAAAATTTATGGTTTCTATCCACGCTAATCCTCTCCCCCCCCCCNCCCCATCCGAACCCACTCAAACCTCCTTCATTTTCACCCTACAAAATTTAGTTGACATTACAGTCAAAATTTTGCTCCAAAATAATCTAATCTTTGTGGGGTACAATTGGAGGGGGTGGTGGGTGGGTTCGAATCGAACGAGATGGGGGTTCATCGGATGGTTAGGGGAGTATAAACCGTCAATATATCGAACGGGGCAATGTAGGTATCCCGGGTCATCCTATTACATTAAAATCTAATGTCATTTGAACAGGAGGGTTTAAAAAATATATCAAAAGTTTTGTTTCCTCTGTCTAATTTAAGTTTTCTGTTCACTATTCATGAAGTCAAGTTTTTACTACCCCTATTTTGGATACACATTTTATAAAATAATGTAGTCATGTCATGTTTTGATTTGTGGAGCTTTTGGTAGTTTATTTATATATTCGCCTTATTATATATTTTTATACCACATTTTCAAATGAATTTAATTAAAAATAATTTCATCAAATGAATTTAATTAAAAATAATTTCAATCAAACATTGTAAACCGAAATGAATTGGAACAACTTAAGTTGGGACGAAGGGAGTACAATAGAAGAAGTTAGAATAATATTTTATTTTCTCAAATAAAAAATAGAATGTAAAAATTATTGTAGATTTTGAACAGTGGATAGAATATCCATTATAGGACAGGGGGAGTTTTATATCATTATATGTAAGATTATATTTTAATATTATACACTACGTGGAGCATAGATGAATATACAAATAAAAATGATGTGATGATCTTTTATCATTGAATGTCAATGTCATAATACGACACCGGTTATATATGGTGTCACGTTCGTAAGGAATTTGGCACCACTAAATCAGCAATCAAAAGGTTGGGGCATGGGTGATGGCCACATGAAGTATTGGAGAATAAAAACCATTAAATTTACAAACGTGACACGGTAGATATCCGATGTCAATATATGATATTGAAGTTCATTGTCAAAAAACAAAATAGTAATATACTAATAAAAAATACTTTTGTTTTCAATACACTAGTATCACACCCGTGCGTTGCACGGGTCATTTTTATGTTATTAAATTCAAATCATTTTTCAATGATAAAAATGAGATGCAATAAAATATAGAGATTATATTATTTTAAGGTAAAAAACATCATTGTTTTACAAATTTCGAAAGATTTCTTTATAGACTACATTATTGTACAATTTGTGAGAATAATTATAGTATATTTAATTGTAATAGGCTATAGGCTATTATAATTATAATTATAATAAGAAGGGTTAACTTTTTTCGAAATTGGATGTATAATTATTCTTACCATAATTATTTTTTTTCGAAATTGGGTGTATAATTGTATAACTTACCTTTTTGAATTATTTCCAATTTTCAAAAACTTACTCTTTGCATTTGTATAAATTACCTATATTAAAAACTTACGCTTTGGATTTGTATAACTTACCTTTTTTAATACGATAATTATTTTAAATATAATAATTATATTAACTTCCGATGGCTTACAATTTTATATTACTCACGTTAATTATTATAAAAATAATTATATTAACTTCCGATGGTTAAAAATGATAGTTACTTATTCTTACCATAATTTTAGACGTTTCCAATCAGTAGTCAAAATAACGTTGGTTAATTATTAGCATATAATTCATTGATTCCATCTTTATTAAAAACTTACGCTCTGCAATTTTATAACTTACCTTTTTTAATTATTTCCCATTTTAAATAAGTTAATTATTATATATATAATAATTATATTAACATCACACTTACCATTTTATATTACTCAAGTTAATTATTATAAAAATAATAGCTATTATTATATTTATAACTTTTTAAATAATTATAAATCCACAATTTCGGCCACTTACCATTTTAACATCATAATTATTTACTTACCTTTCGGCCATTTTATAATTATTATAAATATAATAATTATAATAATTATTTCTACAATTTCAGCCACTACAATTATTAACTTACCTTTTTTAATTAGTTCCAATTTTCAATACATTAATTATTATATTTATACCTTTTTTTAATAATTATAACTTAACAATTTCGGCCACTTACCATTTTAACTTCACAATTATTAACTTACCTTTTGGCCATTTTATAATTATTATAAATATAATATTATAATAATTATTACTACAATTTCGGCCACTAAAATTATTAACTTACCTTTTTTAATTATTTACAATTTTCAATACGTTAATTATTATATTTATACCTTTTTTTAATAATTAGAACTTCACAATTTCGGCCACTTACCATTTTAATTTTACAATTATTAACTTACCTTTCGGCCATTTTAACTTACCTTTCTTTAATTATTATAAATATAATAATTATAATAATTATTACTATAATTTCAGCCACTTACCATTTTAACTTCACAATTGCCATTTGTAATTGTCAAACTCTTTGGGCGGGAAAACCATATATTGACTACATCTCTTTTTAAATAAAGTATGGATACATACATACATACATACATACACACACACAGATATATATATATATATATATATATATATATATATATATATATATATATATATATATATACTCCCTCCGTCCCATGTCTTTCTTCTCATTTTCCTTTTTGGGCCGTCCCATTTGATTCTTCCCGTTTCCAAAAATGGAATAAAAATACACCTAAACTTACTCTTTTACCCCTCCTTTTTCTTCTTCATTCTCTCCCCATCCCCCATTTTAGTTAGGGGTGGGCAAAAAAACCGAACTAGCATGGTACCATACCGGACCGTAATGGTACCGAACCATTTTTAGTGTTTTTAAACGGGATTGATTTTTTTCATCACGAACTGAAACCGAACCGATATCAAATGGGACGGGACCGTGATACATATATTTAAAACCGATTATCACGGACCGAACCGTCCAACGCTATATACGTAGTACGTATCTCAAATAATTATGGAGTATTTGTCTACATTATCTTACCGTATATAGAATAGTTCGTATTTTATTATTCATTTTTAGACTTTCTCATTATTATTGTTGTTATTATGTTTATCATTACTATTAGCATTGTTTTTTATAGTTATTAGTATTCCGATATTATATGAATTGGGAAAAAAATTATTTTTTAACTTTAGACTCGGTATCTTTTATTCTTTATGTTTATGATCCGTTTAAATTTGAAATCAATACTTTTATTTAACAAACTTATGCTTTTTTATACAAATTTATACATTAAATTCAATATTTTTTGAGTAATGTACATTCATTTTTTTAGCACGGTTTGAGCATGGGTATGGTATTGTACCGTTCCGTTTTAAAATAGAATGGTACCGAATGGTTTTGGAGTTCATCCCGTACCGATACCGAACCATTTAAATAAAAGCGGTCCATGATAGGTTCCAGTAGTATCACGGACCATCACGGACTGCGCCTACCCCTAATTTTAGTTCTTCTCTCTTCCTTTTTATGGTCCTTCTTACTTCCTTTTGTTCAACCCACGCCCACCCACCCCCTTCTCCTTCTTCTTCCCCTACCTTGATTCTTTATCTACTTCTTCTTCGTCAGGCTACCCCTTCTTCTTCTTGTCTTTCTACTTTCTTCTTCAGATCTCATAAAATATGACCAGATCCGTCCAAGCTCGCTTCATCTCGATTCCAGATCTGGATTTTTCCATGATGTCCGATCACCGCAACAAAGCTTCTAGATCTGATGAAACTTTCCGCACAAGACGATGCCGACGATGAGACGGAGCTCTAGCCTCGAGAAGAGATGAAATATCCCCATTCTGAAGTACAAGAAGATTTGTAGTACGGTGGGAGATTTTAATTTTAGATTTATTTTTGGGGGTTGGCTTCAGATTCTAGTTTTTTTTAATTTGATAAATAATGTCGAAAATGTTGTAATTTGTTGTTGAGATGGAGCTTTGAATTTTTTGGGTGGAACATTTTTTTTATTTCTTTTACGTCTTCTCATTTTTTGGATTTTTACTTTTCTAAAGAGATTTGATTTTTATTGAAGAGAAGATATTTTGGTTTTTTATGTTGAAGAAGAAGACAGTACGCGAGATGAAGAAGAGGATCTGAGACAAATAAGAAAGAAGGGATAAAATTGGAAAGGCAAAGCATTTTTCACTTTACATTAAAACTCGCGCCAAGTCAAAACGAGAAGTTTCAACTTGGACGGAGGGAGTATATAAATATAAATATAAATATATATATATATATATGTGTGTGTGTGTGTATATATATATATATATATATATATATATATATATATATATATATATATATATATATATGGGCAAGGTTCCCATGACATTGGGAACTAATGTCATGGGATGACTCGGGGGCACTCTGGTGCTCCGTTCGTAAAATTAACAGTTCCTACCCCTTCTAACCCCCCGGTAAACCACCCCCGCCCCGACCCGAACGGACCCCCCCACCCCCTTCAATTTCACCTGATTTTGACTTTAGAGTCAAATTTTGACTCCAAAGTCAAAATCAACTTGTGGGGTGCAATTGAAAGGGTGGGGGGGGGGTGCGTTCGGGTCGGGGCGGAGTGGGGGGTTTACCGGGGGGGTTAGGGGGGTTAGGAACCGTCAATTTTACGAACGGAGCACCGAAGCGCCCCCGGGTCATCTCATGACATTGGTTCCCAATGTCATGGGAACCAAGGTGTGTGTGTGTGTGTGTGGGTGTATATATATATATATATATATATATATATATATATATGATGGCGGCATTTCTAGAGAGAAGGTGGAGCGACCATTTCTTTTCCCATCAATCAGATCTCCCTGGCCAATTTACACTCAATAATTTCAGATTTGTCAATTCCCAACGCTCCCATCCATCCATCGGCGATCGGCGAAACCTTCGTAGCAAAAGGGAAAACGGAAGTCGAAGATGGCCTTTCTGCGACCCAACTTTAAGGGATAAGAAAGATGCTTATGTTCTCAGTGGTTCTAGATTGGTTCTCAACAATTTTGAAGCTCCACCCTCCGAAATCAAATTTAGAAAAAACCTTAGATTCAAATTCAAGACACAATCTAAGGTATTTGAGTTTTTTCACTCATTTTACAATCAAAATTTCTGTGTCTCTAATTACGAAAGTAGAAGATATCATTTATGGTTTGATTTGGACACCATCAAATGGTTATTGGATTCGTTGTCCCTCATTTCCAAACTGAGAGGCAGGGAGACTTCTCTAACCGAGGTGAATAGAAGATTAGATCTTTGTTTAGGTTCAAACTACACAGGTTACTACATCAAAATTACAGAGAGAAGGAGAGAGGGTAAGAGGTTTTTAGTCATCCCTTTTGATTCAAACGAGGATGGGCCGAGTATTTTCATCAGGGCACTCTCTAATTTTATTCAAAGAGCAACTTCGTTTTGCCCTAAACAGCCACCGGTGGAGGATAATGGGCAGTTTCTGTTTGTTCCAACAGAACCAAAAGAATTAGAGCCCGATACCCAATCTAGGCACACCAAGGGGCCACCAATCCTGCATACACAACTCTCAAAGGAGGTGGAAGCACCAGACGGGAATAACCACTCATCCTCTACAAGGGAAGGCAATGGAAAACCAGAATTAGATTCTCATTTTCCTTTAATAGAATGCAGTTCCACAGAAGGACAGATTGTTATTTACAAGGGGGAAGCAAAACTTAAATACCACTTTTCCAAATCTAACAGAGATTTTTTTCCACCGTTTTCAAGAAAGATCTTATCTCCTTGTGCACCTCCATTTATACCACTGTCAAATAATACATTTGCTACTCTCCACAACCAAGATTCAGACAAGGAGTCTAATGTTGCATGCTTGGATGAAGAGGATCCTTTCTCAAAAATGAATGATCATGGCCTTGTTCTAAGCTTTAATGCAGTGGAGGATCACACTACGGAAAGGGAAGGGCCCATTCTATACACACATTCAGAGGGAGAGGATTTAGTTTTCATAGACACAACGCTTAAACCACTTCAAATAGATTTCTCAAGATGCCCGACGAATCCCTTATATCTGCGCAAAGAACAAAAGGGAAGGAAAACTTTCTCCCCTTCACAAATTGTTACAAGAAGTAGAGCTACACTTCTAGCCCAAGGCCGGAGGGTCACACCTATAGGATGGGAAGAGGAACAAGAACTGATTGATCCTCAAGAATCTCATGAAGAAGAGATAATTAATTTCTTCAAGCTTTGTTGTCCAAACAAAAAAGAAGCCCCAAAACCTCCTACAAGGCCAATGAGCAAAAGCCAGAAAAAGAAGTTAAAAAAGAAAAAGAAACGCAATCAGGTATCTGTTTTGGGATATGATGATGAGGATTTTTATATATAATCAACATTGCTGGCCAGTTTCTGTTGTTTTGATGGGTTTAGTTCATCTGGTTTCTCAAATTACCGTGGTCTTCCTATCTCATGTTCTCAAATTGTTTAGTGAGGAGACTTTTCACTCTCTCTGATCTGTTTATTCTTGGAGCAAAGTATGACCAGTGGCAGGAACAAAATTACAGCAGCGAGCAATTCGGTTGGATGTATATGGGAACTAGAATATTGATTTAGTCAAGTTGCTTGGCCAACTGTTTTTTCTTATCACCTTGGCTTTCCTCCATTGCTGTTGGAGAGATTTGGCTAGAAGATTTGGGCGTACTCATGCAACGAGATGATTGTAGATGCTAAATGATGATGGTCTAATAGAGGAGTTCATTTTGCGAACACGAGGAATGTGTTTGTTTTTCTCAATGACTAGGGGTGATTCATATTATTGCAACTGGACTATGATTCAGACCAACTCTAGATGTTTTGTACTGGATTTCTAACAGGATTTTTGCCTTTGTTTTTGATAGTTTGGAGCTACTACCTGGCCATTCACTCAGCTCCTGCAGATTACACGCTCCTTGGTGTGGAAATTGGAGCCTATTTTGAATTTTAGAATGTTCTCTTTGTCTTTTTTATAGCTTACTAGTATTCTAACCCGTGCCACGCACGGGATTGAATGAAACTTTTATTGAAATATATATATATATATATATATATATATATATATATATATATATATATATATATATATATATATATATATATATATATATAGAATTAGGATCAGGTGAGAATAGGATCTTATGAGAGAAATGAGAACCCATCTTGGCCGCCCAATCTTCTGGATTTTACCTATTTAGTAGGGATATCGTCATGCCCATTTTGGGATTTTCATAACAAGTTTTCTCACTCATATCTATTTAAATTCTTCCCTGATAATTAGCCCACGATTTTAGCCATTCACGTCTTCTGTTCCATTTTCTACAGATCAAATATGACATCAATTTTTAGTCTATTCTTGTTCTACTTTATCTTCTTTGATGGTAGGGATTTATCACAATTTTGATTAATATCATTGAATATCATATGTGTCATGTATGATAATCAATTAATTCACTTGTATAATTTTAAGTGATGAATTATAGTTGATCGCAGCTTTGAATCGAGAACTCAATTCTATTATCGAGAATTCTTTTTTTGAGTTTGTTTTCGTTTTGTGTAACCATGTTGCATTTTTTCCTTCCCAAGATGCATTATTCTGTTCCCACGATGCATTATGGTGTTCCAGGATGTACACATTTTTGTTAATTTTAACTACGCCCTCCACCCCTGAAAACATTTCTCATTTCTTTTTCCATCCGTCCGAAAACTTTTCTCATTTTTATTACTAAAAAGTCTCTTTTTCCACCACTAATTCTTAACCTACATATCACATCACATTTATTCATTATTAATCTACCTATAAAATTCTACTTTTACCGATCACATCCAAAGACATTTTTTAAAACTCAACACCAAAATACACTCCCCTTAAATTTTTTAAAAATCAAAATCTCCTATGT
The DNA here is from genome assembly GCA_900332095.2 of Cuscuta campestris. Lineage (NCBI taxonomy): Eukaryota > Viridiplantae > Streptophyta > Magnoliopsida > Solanales > Convolvulaceae > Cuscuta > Cuscuta campestris. The sequence continues at coordinate 119,017 of OOIL02004749.1, read as the reverse complement.
TTTCATGAACGGAAGGAGTACTTTACTATCTGAGAATGCACAATGAACAGTGGCGTTAAGGAAATGCATTTAGATGAGAAGACAATGCATTTTCAAAATCAAAGGATAATGTATTCCCTGTTACTGCGCAATCTTAGAATCAAAGTAAAATGCATCTATTTCGATGAAATCATTCTAGCCAAAGATGATGCGTTTGTATATTCTAAATAGAAAATTTTATGCAAACGATGATGCATTTAACATATTCTGTGATACATTCGAATATCGGTTGGATACACGCTGAATGATGCAAATTTTAATAGAATAAAATATGTATATAATAGGTCCAAGTGATGGGAGTCTCTTTGAAAAAACAAATCATTGTCTATTAGCTCAAATGGTAGAGCAGTATGTACTACAGATGTGAATTCGAATCCTGCATAGGCAAACTATTTCTCAAAACCTATATTACAATTATTTGGAATATAATGCATTCTCTGACTTTGTCATCGAACACAAAGTCATGCAAGAGTCATTCTTGGCTAATCCATAAATTAATAGAATGAAATTTGAATAAAATATGGAGAACAAATCACAATGCATATATTGGTCATCACAGTGCATGAACATCACATCAGAGTGCATCTTGTCAAGATAAATCTGAAAAAGGGGATATTTAAAATCATTTCCTAAATTAGATGCATTTGAGACGAAAGGAGTAGCATTAAGAGAGTGTGTAACATCCCAAAAAACAGTCTAAAAATTATATAAGAAAAAAGTGTACATAAATATACTTTTCTTACTTAGCTTTGAAATGTGAGAAGAAAAAATATAAAAATTTTATATTCAACATTGGTATCATTGGGTAGATCTCGACGAGAGATTTCCAACGGCATATTATTTGTCAAGAATGGACTTGTATGCAAAATGTTATGTACAATAATTAAATAAATGAATTTTATATTTTAATATAATAAAATTCTCCTAAATACACCATACCGTATCACGTTTGGATATGCATTAAGATACATAGTATTACATTAATGCCCTTCATAGTTAACTTTCTCCTAAATTGGTGCGTTATAATTAATTCTTTCCTTTTAAATTGAGTATTAGTGATTTCATCTGTGTTTAATGATCTCCGTTCGATGCATCTGATCGAATGACTCTCCTTTATTCTCATTTCTTTCACCAAGCATTAAACACAGAAATGGGAACTCTCCTTTATTCTCATTTTTTTCACCAAGCACCATTCTCACACAGAAATGGGAACTCTAATTCAAAGAATCGAAGGTCCTATGATGATGATCGAAGAACCTCCAGCGAATCCTATCAATTCCATAGAGGTGGTGACAGGAACTATTTCTTCGATCCAGGTACCACAACTTGCAGCGACAACTTCTGGGATAGATATCGTCATGGTGATCGAAGAGGCTCCCTCATCCAACGTAGAAATTGGTGGAACCCCTCCCAGAAACCTAATTCATCCTCCATTGCAAATGATCGAATTTTGGACAGGTCAGCCCCTCGAGAGGTGTTACACAGGGAAGGTTTGCTTCTGTTCCGACCTACTAATCACCTGACAAAGAACTTGCAAGCATCATTCATTTTGGGTAATGTGGAATTTTGTTTTTTCCATTCATTTCACAATCACACCTTTTGTTTATCTATTGAGGGTAAGAATAACAAGGTAATCTGGTTCGATTCTGACCTCTTGAGCTGGATACTGGAATGTCTCTTTAGAATCTGTTTTGAGCCTAGTTGGGTTTTCACAAAGCACATTGGTAAGAGAGATATTAGAGTTGCTGTGGAACATTTTGATAATGAGAACTTTGTGGTTATTTCGGAATCTAGAATTGAGGGCTCTAGATCAATTTCAGTCCCAGTAGGAAAGAATTTTCAGCTGCTCAGAGTTTTCACATTGAATCTTCAACAATTCTACCGCGGTGCATTAAAGAAATCAGGATTATGCTCATCCAATGAGCATGGCTGCAAGGTGGTTGAGAGATTCTGCTCAGTTGATGTTAGCTCTGTGTCAGGCATCGGTGGTGGAGACTGGCTACCACCCTTAGTGCAATCAATACACCAAGAAGTTTCAGCTTCCTACTCTTTTCTTAGTTGGGAAAATGAATCCATCAGGAAGCCCAAAGCTGTTGATAGAGATTTAGCATTGCTTTGTACTGCTCCAAGTTTAGACCTGGAAGAACACTCTTGTTCTAAGTGTCTGTTTGCAATGGACACCGAGTCACTTTCTGAGTTCGGGATTCATGCTCTCAAGAGTGCAATACCTGCCCCTTCTTTAGATCAAAGTTTAACACCATCAGTCCTTAATGAACACTGGGAGGGAGCAGAGGCAGGCATGGGGTGTGAAGCACCTGTCAGAACTTGGAGTGACGCTATCAACGTTGACCGGCAATCCATTC
>OOIL02004749.1:101237-116131 GCA_900332095.2 Cuscuta campestris | reverse complement strand
GACATGATAGATTTATTTAATTGCTCTTCTACTGCAAGGATGATGAAACTAAATGCCCTTGAGGATGCAAGCCCGGGATTTGAAGAACCTGCCCTCTACACTCACTCTGAAGGAGAGAAAACTGTTTTTATTGACTCTAAGCTTGAACCTTTTAGAATCATAACTCCTAGTTCCTCTAATATGTCATTGCAGCTTCCGAAATTAGCTAAGGGTAAGGCAACCTACTCACCTTCTCATATGGTTACTAGAAGTAGAGCTAAGATTATAGCAGCGGGAAGGAAAGAACACCCCATTAAGGGAGTTGACACATCTGATGAGGAGAGCGAATCTTTTGTAGAAGGCATCCGCTCCGCTTTCAAGAGGAGTTGTCCGTCAATCAAAACGAAGAATATCCAAACCTTTACTCCAACCTCGGAATCCCAAGTGAAGCTTAGTAAAAAACAGAAAAAGAAGGCAAAGATGAAACTCAAATAGCACACTTAGCGGTCAAAGCGAAGAATTTAGTAGATCCCGAGTATTTTGAGGAGTTTGAGGATGATTTGGATAACTTGAATTTCTTGTAACTCTTTTCTTTTCATGTTTGCCGGGCACATTAGGTGCAGGTTTTCATGCTTTTCCTTATCTTATTTTTTTAGCTTTGTTGGGCCTTGTTTGGGTTTAGCCCACCCTCTCCGTTTGTACTTCTAATTTCTTCTTTAATTTAATAAGATAGAGCGTCCCTGGCTCTATCACACCCTTAGTGGTGAAGTTTTTCAGGTTAATATATATATATATATATGTATATATATATATATATATATATATATATATATATATATATATGGGCCGGTTCCTGTGAGAATGGTCCTTGGTGAAAGAAATAAGAATAGTATTCATCCATTAGATTAGATGCATCCGATGGCTTAGATTCATTCGTATATTTGATGGTTCAATCATATATATATATATATATATATATATATATATATATATATATAAAGTAGGGTTTATTAGTTGTGGAACTGACACTATATATATATAAAGTAGGGTTTATTAGTTGTGGAACTGACACGTGTACACTGACTAGGATGCTGAGATGGATTAAATTTTGCTCACTCAGCTGCCACGTAACCGGAAGGCTAATAGATCTGTAACTTCTCTTCATCGGCCCAGGCTTCTCGCGACTTATCGACACTCTTCCTCGGCCCAGGCTTCTCGCGACTTATCGACATGTTTCTTCTTCCAGAACTCCTCAATTTCACTTCAATTCCATCCGTTTTTGCAGGCGAGACGTCGGAGGCAGCGTGGTATCGGGAGTTAATGTTGTTTCTATGTAACCCTAGGTGCGTTTATTACCTCTACTTTATTCCAAATGATTCAGCTTCTCTGTGTTTGGATCTTTGTGTATATATATACGTCTTATTGAATAATTGAAATCGACGTACCGGGTGTTAGTTGTGTTCTTTTTTATAATTTTTGGAGCCATGGTATCTTCACTGCTAAAGATGGTAGAAGAATGCATCCCTATTGAGAAATTGACGCTGGAATCCAAGAACAGTGCGATTACAGCACGGGTGTCGCGCCTGTGGGATTCTTACAGATTTCACGATGAAAAAGACCTACTAAGTACAGATATGGTGCTCATTGATAAACAGGTTATTCACAATTTTAAATGTCAGTGTGTGTGTTTCGCTAATTTAATTTCTTTTTCCTGTATTCACAATGTTAACTGTTAATGTGTTTGCGTTTTGTTAATTTAATTTCTTATTACTTGTTGTGTGTATTAAATCACATCTTTTATGTTTTAGGGCTCATATATCCATGCCTCCATCAAGGGGAGTATTTCGCATTTGTTCAAAAAACGTATTGCTGAAGGAAGTGTTTACTATATTAAGAATTTCAATGTTGTTCCCAATAAGGCCCAGTATCGTGTTGTTGGAGACAACAAGCTCATGATTCAACTTTATCCAACTACAGTCGTTAGATCTCTTTCAGAGGACTCCCTGGGAATACCAACATTTGCAATACCAAATCATCGGTTTTATTTACTTGATTTTGATAAGGTGGAGTCTAGAATGGGAGAAACATACATTTTAACTGGTGAGATCAGGTCTTTTACATCTTCTATGAATTGTGATTTTACCACTGGATTACACTTCTAATGTGTGGTATATATTACAGATGTGGTGGGCCAAGTATGTTGCGAGGGAGAGGTTATAAATAAGAATTGCCGTGGAAACAGCGTTCCTTCCTTGATGCTTGAATTACATGATCTAAGGTTAATAGTTTTCATATTATAAGAATATGTGATTTTAAAGCTAATAATTGATGTATTTACCGAATTAAAAATCTGCAACGGTTAGCTATTAAATTGGATTTTGAATTTCAGAGCTGAAAAAGTGCGGGTTACACTATGGGGTGAGAGTGTTGATAACTACATGAGACAAAAATCAATGCTTGAAAATGGAATCATTGTTGGAGTTTTCACGTCAACCTTGGTCAAGCGATACATGAGTATGAGTTTTTTGTTTTTTACTAAAAAGATATGATGGCTATGCACATGGTTCGTTTAGTTGATTTGATTTTCTTCATTGTAGACAATGCTGTTTTGTCATCAACTTCAGCTACAAAGATTTATTTAGACCTTGACATTGATGAGGTTATTGCCTTAAAAAAGAAAAGCAGGTATTTAGGGTTTATATTTTCCAACCATCAAATATTAGAAATGATATCCCATAACCTTTCCAAGTGTGAATAATCATTGCAGTTCTTCGGCAAGGGAACATATAATCCAACCGCTTATCATCGAGCAACAAGAAGAACTGGATTGAAATGCTGTTTTAAGCAAATTGAAAACCATTGGCGAGGTTTTAGCAATTACAAAGACAGATTTTAAAGATGTAATAAGATGATATTAAATCTGTCTCATTTCTTTTCATTCATGAACCACTAATTTTGTTTCCGACTTTAAAAATATTAATCTTACACATGTACAGGGCACTCTACTATTTTGTGTTGCTACAATATATGACATCCACAACAACAATGGATGGTACTACAACTCATGTGGCTGCAAGGGAATAATTAAGGCGTATGGACAAAATTTTTGGTGCAACAAGTGCAATAAGACAGTGAATGATGCCATTCCAAGGTAAATTTTATGCGCATGTCATGATAGAATTAGCACATGTTAACACTGTCAATCAGGTAATACACACAGTCTCACTTCAAATTCAAAACACAATAATGCATATGGCGTAGTAATGAAAGCAATTTGTTTACAAATAAACCAAAAAAATTGTGTGTATTCGCAGATTTCGAATTGAATTAGGAGTCAAGGATGCCACAGATTGTACGAAGTTCATTGTGTTTGATGATGTTGCTGAGAAGATGATAGGACAATCTGCCCCTAGCATATATGATATGCAAGAGAAACTGGAGGAGGTATTAAGATTTGGAAATACTACTTAAGTGTTATACTTCATACGCCATATGCAAAACATTTTAAAAATGTACACAACAACTATTGCAGAATGAAGATTCGGTGGGCGAAGTACCTGCTATTATTGCAAACCTTATTGGGCAACGATTGTTTTTCCGTGTCAAGCTAACCGAATACAACAAGACTGCATATAGACAGAGTTTCACGGAAAATAAGGTTTTCGAGGAATCAATTTTGGAACCACCAAGGAATGAAGAGGTTTTTATTATAATCAGTTTATACAATACGTTTTTCCATTGTTTTTTTTGATATTCTTATTCACTGTCAATCAATGTTTTAAAAACACAGCTGAATTCACCAACGGTGCAGCTGGCGCTCTGTGATGATGGACCAAGTAAAAGAAGACGTTCAAGGTTTGATCACTACAAACCAATGACTTTATACATTCAATCATCTTTAAACCCTTAAGGTCTGGAATTTGTTATTTCATTTATTACCAGATTGAGCAATGCCTCCCGTATAGAAAATGAATTATTCATTTGGCTTTTACAGTGAGGATTTTACTCAACGTGAGGGGAAAGCACAACAAGAATGAGAAGCTAAATATGGCACAACTTCCACTGCTGCTTTTGGTCTTCATATTTATATTACTGCAAATAAAGGAGTAGTTTCCCACAAAGAAGTGAATCTCCTATAGTATACGTTACTGTGTTTTGCCTCATGTTGTTTTTTACATTTTCCTGAGACTACATTGGAAACTTATGTTCTCTCTTCATTATTTAATAAAAGTCAGAGTTTACTTTCAAACTATATGCCTCGGCATTTTAACACTGTTTCCAATAAGCAATCCATACTGACACTATAGTAATAATAGACACATAATCAAGCCATACTCAATGTACCATGACCTGAAAACATATAATACAAAGCATGTACGGTGCATATTTCTGCAGAATACAAAGCACATACAGTAAAGGCAAGCATGACACACAGTAACTTTAAGCACAAATTTAAATCCACATGAAACAGGTCATTAATGCTTCATGCAAGGGAATTGCAAAATCTACTAACACCAGTTTTATAAAAGTTCTATTCTTTGCCTTCATAAGTGCATTCATGGTGACAAAACACAAACTTGCAGTTATCTTTAAGAAATAATGAAAACACACACAATTATATGCTTCCAAGTATTTAAAACATCCCCAGTGATGAAAAACACTTGACAAATGAAATACATCAGAACCCAAGGTAACAACATATCTATCTCACATTAAAAATAACTTAAAAGATTGTTCTAAGTACCTTCTTCTTTCAAGCAGAGAATATGCTTTGTCTACATCATGAACCCCCACCTATTCAATTTAAATCATAGCCTGAAACAGGTTTTCAACCAACCACAGGTTGTGATGTTTATGGATGAAATGGGAAAAAGGTGAAATTAAATACAATCATTAATAAAAAAATTAAGAAATTCATCCTTCATTCAATGCCAACATTTTTTACTTAAGTATGTTTTTAGCCTGCAGTCCCTGTGCCTGGCTGCCCTGCTCTAAGAAGTTCTCTGTCATTTTAAAAATACTTGATACACTAGGTCAAGATGTAGCCTATTGAAGACTACCAGTATATCACTTCCTGCCAAGACTTGGTTCACAACGTTTTTAAGCGTTTCCATCCCCGGTGATGATAAGTACAGTATATTTATATGTTGTTTAATAAAATATTCTCTTTTAAGAATATTTATTATTATGAGATTTTGATGTTCTTTTTTGTTTCTTCATCTTGGTTTACCTTTTGGTGGGTTTTTGTTAGGTTAGAGATCATTTTTTACTCTCATACACTGAATGTCTGAATACAATAGTGATAGTACTCATTGTTTTTCTTTTATACCTGAGTTTCATGGTTGTAGAGGATGGATTCACATTATGCTTTAACTATGGTACCCCCTGTCCCCTGGTTTGTGTTTCTCCCTTGCAGTATTGCTAAGAGTTTTTAGGCTTCTTTGATACGCTGCACTTAAGATGTTTCTATGATGAGGTTGGTAGGCTGGTTGGATTCTTATTCTTTCTTGCAGATTCATACATCCTCTACTTTTGCTTCCTTTCTGTGAGGACAAACTGAGGCCGAGCTGAAGCCACTGTCTACATATATTTCCACCCCAAGACATATCATTGACCTGAAGATATAACTAGAATTCCAGACTTGAGTCCAATTCTGGCCTTAAATTGGACCTTTGGGCTTAAATTAGACTTCAATCACACTATCACCGACTTTGCAGAGGCACTTGCTTCCAAGTTGCCCAGAGATTTGAAGGTTCAATCTTTATTCTCACTTCTTTATAACATTCTGATACCCAATTAAGCCAATTTCACACAAGACCAATAATTTTAAAGTGGGATATCATATCTCAACATTGAACTTTCTTTGTATATTTCCAGCTTCTCTAACATTTTGTTGTTTTAAAGGTTGTTTTCTTTACCAATTCAGGGACAAAGGCCAATGAGCTGGCCTTCCTAATGGCGAGGCTGTATACCCAAACTCATGACATTGTCTCGATAAGCAATGGTTACCACGGCAATGCATCTGCTACGATGGCTTCTACTGCACACTCTACCTACAAATTGAATATAGTGCAGGTGCATATGGATGTTACTAATATTTTCATATAGTGGCAGAAAAAGAACAAATCACTTACAAGTTAGTTTCTTTGCAATCTGAACTTCTTTCACTTGACTGGTGATTCTGTGTTCTCTTTACTGGATTCGACAGACAGCAGTGCACCATACATTCAATACTGATCAGTATAGGGGCGTGTTTGACTCTGATGGGAAAAAATATGTTAGGGACTTTGATGATGTTCTCACCTATGGGACAACCAGCCGTGTTGCTGGTTTTATTGCTGAAACCATGCAGGTATCACTGCTGCTTTTATTGCTTAGCTGAATGATGTGCCGTTTCCTCTGACTTCAGATTAGTATGATGTTTTACACAGTTTAGGCCAAACCTTCACGGATTTATTTTTAGCCAGCTTCCTAAAGAATAATACTATGGGATTTGAACTTTTTTTCCCCATCCGGTATGGGAGTAGGTTTATATCCCAACATATCATATGACCTAGGAGCTCTACTAATGGTTAAAGCATGTTCTTGACAGGGTGTTTGGAGAATCATGGAACTGGTCCAGCCTACTTCCCAGCTGGGTATAGTACTATTTGAAATGCTGGAGGTCTATGTATAGCCAATGAGGTCGAGTCAGGCTTTGGTAGGACATGGAGCCATTTTTGGGGGTTTGAGGCCCATGGAGTTGTGCCCGATATCGACCCCATGGCAAAGGTAAAGTTTTTGCTTCGCATCCCAAAAACCCACAACACATATGGACTTTTGTTTTTTTGGGGTTCTCATTACGAAATTGGGAATGACATTCCACTTGGAGCTGTTGTCACCACACCAGACATTGCAAATGCCTTGACAAACCGGTGTTATTTCAATACCTTTGGTGGGAATCCCGTGTGCCCAGCTGGCGCTATTGCTGTCCTTAGACTGCTGGAGAAAGAGAAGCTCCAACAGAATGCGCTAATCGTGGGGTCATTCATTTTTAGAAAACATTAAATATTTCACAAAATTTATCTCTTTTGCATAAATCTCAAAGGAAATGAAAGATTTTTTTACACAGAAAACAAGAAAAATCTGAAAGCAGTAGTAATAGAAGTAGTAGTGATGATAACGGTGGATGATGTCAGATTGTCACAAATATGTCTTTATTATTCTATAACAGCTGCATGGTTTATTTTCAATAAAATATAGTTTACTGTCATTGCTCATCGGTGTTTTTTCCCCTAATAGGGTCTATTATTTACCATTGGCATCTTTGTCCTCTAAGCAGGTAGTCATTGGAATATCCGGTCGTTCAGTACCCGAGCAGAAGGCATATATTACACATAGCTGAGAGTCTTGTCCTTCTTACAAAATCCAAGTCTCTTCTCTTAGAACTCCCATTGGAACGAACTCCTTCTCAGGTATTTGCGTATCTAACACACCATGTGTTTAGCATGTTGTGTGGTATATGTTTTGATCATTATTGAATTAATATATAAACATTAACCTTCATACATATGCATACTAAAGATTGGTTATGCTTCTCTAAGAGAGGAAATAAATGATCCTTTTTGCACATATCTGAGAAGATTATCATTGCTTACAACTTAGTCATACCAATTACCAAGTATTTTCTATTTATGAAATCTGGATATTTCAAAGGTTTTCCATTCACAATTATATCTTATCTAACTTCACTAAAACGACAATTATCAGTACCCCCTTAACTTTGCAACCAAAACGAAGGAAAACTCTCCACCTTATATCTTATTGTTTATTGCCTGGTAATATCTAATGACTGAAAATTAAACTGTTTACCATGTCCCTTTGTTCATCGTTTAGACAGTGCATGTGAATACACTATTCCCTATCTGCTTTTCTACACCCCTCCCAATATATTAGTTGTTAATTTTTAAAACCTTCTGTCATCGTTTACAACTCTTATATCGTACTCCAGGGATGTGCTAGGTATATCATTTTGCCATTTCTCCTGTTTGCTAGATATAACTGTGTTAACTTTGGTGCTAAAACTTTACTTTCATTTACATACTATAACTTTGTATGGTAAGTTAATGACCATCTCCAAAACGTCATCTTTATATGGAAGACAACTCCTTTCATATAAGTAATCTTAACAACAAACTTTTTGCTTTACTTATTCATTAAAATCTATGTCAACACATTCATGCACTTCTAAACCTCATGCAATCTGACTGGCTATGAAGAGTTTCCCACTGTCTGCTTCAAGTTTTAGCTCTGTCTTTCAAACCTGGATACTGGATACTCTATGAAAATCGGATAATGCCATAAACTCCCTGCCACTTACATTAGCCAAACAAGCCTTCAATTTCCATTTAATTATTTCAGGTTACCATACCAAAAGGGTTCACAAAATATGATGTTAGCAATAAAATATATTAAATAAGAAAATTACTATGTGACAACCATATTAATTGCTCTGCTTTAAATCATAATAAATGCACATTGCAGTACAGGTCCAGGAACCGGAAGGCCAATAACCACACAAAAAATCTTCATTCCTAACTTCTACATACTACACCAAAACCCACATGACCCTACATGGTGGACATGGACATGAATCAAGTTATTCAACAATGGAGAACATCTTCCGAACAAGCCCGCAAAACAAAAAAACTTATTCTTCAAGAAAAAACAATAAAATCTCCACAACTGAGCACATCAGCCACAAGAACCAGGATACAACACCAGGGAAATGGAAGGCCAATAACCGCGATTCCTACTCCGGGTAGAAATCATTGTCTCCCGAAAATCAAGAAAACCTACTACCCATGCAATTACCACTTCAATTAAAACACATGTAAATAAAAACAATACCAGTGATTAGTATAAATTACGATCCATATAACTAACCATCCATTTCTGCACACAGGAATTTAAATAACCATTCTATCAAAAAAACTCCATTCATGATAATTTAATGCAACACACATAATTACCAGAATAAATATGATACTTAAATAAACAATAAATGCATAAAAAACCACCTCTGAGCATATGAAAGGACACAATGCAAGAACTAAACATGCTCCTATAAATACTATATTATTACTACATAATCAAACACAAAAACTTAATCACTATATGAATATGAATATCAACAGCCATGAACCAGAAAATTCAAGAAGAATATACCAACAAGCACAAAAAAGGCAGAAACTGATTCTTTCGAATAAGAGAAGCAAACAGAGACACATGACCACAGGTGGTCAAACAACTCTGCCCACACAAAGAATGGCAGGTATATACAAAAAGTGTAACTACTATTTGATACTACACTGTACTTTTCTATAACATTCTTCTATCCCTATAACACATTTCAATGTTCTTATTTGAATAGCCCCCTCAAGAAGAAATCAGCCCCAAGCACAACAGTGTGCACTGCATGCAAATAATCCAGGTAAGTTTATTACTACAAACCCATTACAAATACAATTTTTAAAATATTTACATTCTTGCTTAATTAGAAATCAGAAAAAAATGCATCAGTTTATCACTTGCTGAACTACGAGACTTGGCAGGTCCTAAAATATATCATAGGTATTTCATAATAACCCATCATCAAAATGTTTGTTTTCCAACCATCTAATCACAATTTATGGTCCCTTTTCAATAAATGAGGCCCTGATGATATAATTTAGAACAAGTTATTTGAATGTAGAACTTTTAGTTCTCTTAATACATGAGTATACTATAAATTACATGAACATAAAAATGTAGATGAATGATTCATTTGTTATCTATTCTAATTAATTCATCAATGAGGGTTAAGTTTTCCACTTATTAATGATTCCCTATTTCAATCTATTCTGTCTCTCACTCTATCTCTTTTTTCCCTGGAACGCTTACGCTATGTTTACATTAAGGAATTTGAAAAATAAATAAAATAACATCAAACTGAATCCCCCCCCATTTTGATGAGGGAAATAAACAAACCCAATTCCTTTTCTTTTTGCACCCAAACTCTATCTCTTTTTTCCCTAGATTACTTAATCTATGTTTACTTTAAGTAATTAGAAAACAAAATAAAATACCATAAGACCAAATCCCTGCCATTTTGGCAAACGAAATGAAAGAAACCCATATCATTTTGTTCTCTTATAAAATTTACATGGTCAAACATACTCTTAGCGTGTTAGTTTACTCCCTACATGTCTCATGGCGCCTTAATATTATGCAAGCAAAAACCCATTGTACACAATACTTTACACCATCCTACCATACACCTCTTCTATTATGAGCACTATCTAATCCATCCAATACTAACACTATATTTATGCACCAAATAATTGCAGGCCAAAAATTGGACTATCTCTATTTGGGCTTTCCTCATGAAAACTGCCAATACTGCCATGCTATAATGTGGACAGATGAACGCAATAACAGCAAGGCAAAGAACTCACCACCCACTTTCTCTTTGTGTTGCATGGAAGGCCGGGTTTCCCTCTCCGCATTGAAAAATGCACCTCAGTATCTAAGAGACCTTCTAAGCCACAATGGAGGGAAACGTTCAGCTACCTTTCGCGAAAACATACGGGCATATAACTCAATTCTTGCCTTCACATCAATAGGGGCACAAATCGATTACGAAATCAATAAAACCAAAGGACCATATGTCTTTAGAATCAGCGGCCAAAACTGCCATCAAATTGGTTCACTAAATCCCCAACCAGGGAAACCCCGGAAGTTCCTCCAACTATATATGTATGATAACAAAACAGAGGAAGTGTGTTCAAGGATAAAGTCACTTACAAAGGACAAACCAAACTCCAAGCTAGATGAGAGCATTCTCTCAGACCTAATAACAATGCTTGACAGGGAGAATTGTTTGGCAAAAACATTCAGAATGGCACGAGATAGAATGAAAGAAAGTGAAGATGTACAGTTGCAACTGCACCTCTTATCAGAGCGCACACCAAAACAGAGGCAGTATAATGCACCCACAGCATCAGAAGTAGCGGCACTAATAGTAGGGGATTTTGTGCAAGCACCAGATGGAAGAAATATAGTTGTAGAACATAAAACAAAAGGCCTTCAAGAGATTAATGAAAGACACCCATCTTTGATGGCATTGCAGTATCCCCTACTTTTCCCACATGGAGAAGACGGGTACCATGAAAAAATCCTATACACTGATTCTCCACGTATGCAAGTCTCCCGGGCGTACGTCACCATGAGAGAATACTATGCTTATCGCATTCAACAAAGACTCACTGAAGGTACAACACATCTCCAGGGAGGAAGACTTTTCCAACAATATTTGGTAGACTCCTACACTGCCATAGAGGAGGAAAGACTTCGATTTTTACGAAAGAAACAAAACATATTTCGCACTGAAATCTACCGAAATGTGTGTGATGCCATCAACAAAGGGGNATGAAAAAATCCTATACACTGATTCTCCACGTATGCAAGTCTCCCGGGCGTACGTCACCATGAGAGAATACTATGCTTATCGCATTCAACAAAGACTCACTGAAGGTACAACACATCTCCAGGGAGGAAGACTTTTCCAACAATATTTGGTAGACTCCTACACTGCCATAGAGGAGGAAAGACTTCGATTTTTACGAAAGAAACAAAACATATTTCGCACTGAAATCTACCGAAATGTGTGTGACGCCATCAACAAAGGGGACACAACAGGGGCATCTGTGGGGAAACGAACAATATTGCCATCATCATTCACCGGAGGACCATGATACATGTTTCAAAATTATCAGGATGCAATGGCAATATGCAGGAAATTTGGTAACCCAGATTTGTTCATTACGTTCACAGCAAACTCAAAGTGGCCGGAAATAGCAGACATGCTATCAACAATACCAGGCCAACGTCCAGAAGACCGTGCAGATATTGTTTCACGTGTATTCAACATGAAGCTGAAACAACTCATGCGAGTACTAACAAAAGATCTGCACTTTGGCCCAACACAAGCAGGTACACTCATAAAATACAATCCCACCTCACTTCAAAAAAATACATATTAAAAAAACATATACTGACCAAAATTTTTTAGATATTGGCACCATAGAGTTCCAAAACCGCGGCCTCCCACATGCTCACATCTTGGTATGGTTGGTCAAATCAGATTCATACACTGATCCATACTTCATAAACAGCATAATCAGCGCAGAGATTCCTGAAGATGAAAACTCAAGAGAATATGATCTGGTATCAAAGTTTATGGTTCATGGTCCATGTGGCGAAAATAGAAGGGACTCTCCATGCATGGTAGACAATGTCTGCTCCAAAAAATATCCAAAAGAATTTTATGACCAAACCACCATTGATGAGACAGGATTCGCAGTATACCAACGAAGAAACAATGGCAGGTAATCTCCTCATCATAGACTAAACACATAATAAAATAATATGACCATTGTCTTTACCTAAACACTACAATACAATAACCAAACAACAAAAATCAAACACACAAAACTAAAAACCACGGATTACTACTACTGTCCAACCTAAAATGACGTTCCAGATTTTAAATTTGTATTTAACAAACACCTGTTTTCAAAACAAAAACTAAAAAAACTTGAAAAACAACAATAATATTCACTATTCACTGCATTACACATACGACGAATATGTTAATTAGAAAACTCCTATAACCCAATTATTACACCATTACAAAAAAACAAAAAAACCAAAAATAATAAAATAACCATAATAAAAACAGAGATAAAAACAACAAAAAAAAAAACACACTCACCTAGAATCAACCCACTAACAGCAAACAACCAAAACAACTTTTACACTAACATATTTTCAACTTTTTACAGGAAAGTGAAAAAGGGAGCAGTCAAACTAGACAACAGGTCTGTGGTGCCATACAATACGAAACTACTTCTCCTATTCGAAGCTCATATAAATGTTGAATGGTGTAACAAGTCCAAGGCAATTAAGTATCTATTTAAGTACTTAAATAAAGGCCCAGATAGAGCAACCATGGTAATCAAAGGAAGCCAACAAAAGAAAAAAAATGAGAATGATGAAATAGAGCAGTACCAAGATTGCCGATGCTTATCAGCGTGCGAGGCCACATGGAGGATATTCCAATATGATATTCACATGCGAAGTATAGCTGTCATATGTCTTCATGTGCATTTACCAGGAGAACAACTATTAACACTAAAAGATACTCAGAACATAGCTGAGGTTGTGAATGATGACACCGCACAACAAACAATGTTCACACAGTGGCTAGAAAGAAACAGCCATGATGCTGAAGCACGAGCTCTAACTTACGCGGAATTCCCAAGTAAGTTTGTGTGGAACCAAAGAGTCAGGGTCTGGAGTGAAGAACATCAACAATGGAAGTATGTAAAACAATGGACAAAGAGAAAACAAGGTAACTGCCTTGGAAGAATCGCATATGTCCACCCAACAGCGGGCGAACGTTATTACTTACGATTACTTCTTAACTCCACCCGAGGACCAACATCATATGAAGACATACGCACCATAAACAATGTTCTCCACCCAACTTTCAAAGCAGCGTGTTACGCACTTGGATCGCTAAGTGACGACAAAGAATGGATAGAAGCTATCCAAGAAGCAAATGAATGGGCCACGGCAAATCAAGCGCGAGAGCTTTTTGTTACAATCCTTCTTTTCTGCGAGGTGAATCCTTCTTTTCTGCGAGGTGACAGACCCCAACCAGTTCTGGGAGAACACCAAAAACATTCTTCAAGATGATATCTTGCACAGAAGAAGAAAAATGTACCGCCATCCAGACCTGCACCTTACACCAACACAAATACAAACATACTGCCTCCTGGAGCTTGATAAAATATTACAGCGGTTTGGTAAAACACTCTCTGACTTCCCGTCCCTCCCGCAACCTAGCATCAGTGAGATCAGTTCATTAGATAATAGAATGATCCGAGAGGAACTAAGCTACAACATAACTGAGTTGCAGGCCCTCCATAGACAGAATATGACTCTACTCAATGGGGAACAACTGAAAGCCTATAATGCTGTCATCATTGCTGTAGAAACAGGACAGGGAGGCGTCTTCTTTGTATATGGCCATGGTGGAACAGGGAAAACATTCTTGTACTCTACTATAGCTGCCAAAATTCGAAGTGAACGAAAAATAGTGCTAACTGTGGCATCCTCAGGTATGTAACATTCATTCAAATCAAAACACTCCCACAAATTACCAACGACACAATCACAACAAAACTTGTAATAAAAACCCAAAACACAAAAAAAAAAACCACTCATACAAAAACAAAACCAACTATAGATATACTTTCAAAAAAAAATGCAACCAAAACTACCTTAAAACCCGAGGTTCCCATTATGAAATGAAAACACGACCCACAAACAAAAACAAAAAATATAACATATAGAAAACATATGATTTCGAAAAAAACCAGATCCAATATAAACCCACCCCCACCTCTCACAACCAGACTTAACCCATTTTAAAATTTCAGGAATTGCAGCCCTTCTACTACCCGGTGGCCGCACTGCACACAGCAGATTTGATATCCCTATAGAATTATTTGAGGGAAGCACATGTGGGGTCCGACAACAAACTCAATTGGCAGGCCTATTGAAAAAGTGCTCATTAATAATATGGGATGAAGCTCCAATGGCAAACAAACTAGCATTTGAAGCAGTCGACCGCACACTAAAGGATATTGTCTCCTCTGAAAATAAGGCAGCAGCCCATCTCCCATTTGGAGGTAAAACAATGCTAATGGGAGGGGACTTTCAGCAAATTTTGCCGGTGATCACAAAAGGAAAGCGTCCAGATATTGTCCAAGCAACATTGAACCGCTCATACATTTGGGAAAGCTGCGTTGTCTACACACTCAAAACCA
>OOIL02004749.1:68408-82324 GCA_900332095.2 Cuscuta campestris | reverse complement strand
ATCATGTGGGAATCTACCTCCCCAATCCTGTGTTCACCCATGGCCAACTTTACGTAGCTGCATCAAGAGTTACCCAACCCCAAGGACTTCACTTTATGATAAAAGAAAAAGACCCCCTATACACACACCACACTCGCAATATAGTTTACAAGGAGGTCTTCAACAATATTACCCAGGTACACTACATAAACTACACTTTCAAAAAACAACCATACACAATAAACAAAAAAGGTGACTGATAAGTTCCTTCTCCTGCAGGAAAAAGACAATACAAGTCCAACACTGTAGAACGACAACATCACTAAATGAGGCATACATGTATGGAAATCCATTAATGAGGTACAAGTGCAACAACCCACTATATACCATCGACTAATACAAAACATACGAGTTATGCCCCCCTAAAACATTTTAAAAAACTTATTAATACAAACGTAAATACATAGACACATCTACTGCCGCCATTTATTTCAATATATTCTATTACTTTGGATATAATACATACATGAATACAAATACAAAACTCACTATGATTCTTCCAAACAATTAACAGAATCACTGTTTTGAAAGCCTTCAAACTTTTACTGCGAAACTATACAACCTCCTTACCTCAACAAAATACCGACAGAACATTCGATCTTAATATATGCAAAAAAACATATTTCCCCAATTGTCATACGTGATGGGGAACTCTTGCAGTCTTTACGAAACAAAGCCTATACTGGACCAGAAACTGTGCTTGGTGCTGAAAGGAATGCTGCTATTTTGACACCAAAAGCTGGTGCAAAGGATCCATGTGCAATTCCTTCAAAATGTCACATATCTGCTGCACTTCAGTCTACTGCAGGTGAGACCTTTCCTTTTTTGCACATAAAACACACACTTTATTACCAAAACAACCGTCTAGATAGGTTACATCAGATGTAACTTCAGGTGAGACCTTTCCTTCTATATGTCACATATTTGCTGCACTTTAAGATTACAAATATTTTCAAATGACAATGTAACTTAATCTCATCTATTATGCACTCTTTCTTAAATTTACATACTGGTGTATTTTTGGAAGAAAGTATTTGTTATACAAAAAAAAAAACACTTATGCATTTAACATAATCAAAAAAACAAATAAAGCAGAATCTTTTTTAAAAAATAAAATACAACACCATGCATATCGCTTCCTTTTGTCTTCCTGATCAATTTTGAAAAAAATTTCCTAATGCATCATCTTATTCAAAAAATAATAATACTGCCGTAAAAAAAAAAACTGCATTTATTAATATGCTCATTTTAGAACAATATGAATATTCTTTTAACATTGACTTTGGCATTATTTTTAAAACTTATAAACCCTTATTTTATTTTTAACTATGTTCATCTCTTATAATGTCTGTGCTTCCTCAGCCTTATCGCCACATCGATCTATTATGATGTTTGTTTACTCTTCAGGTACACAACATTAAACTGACAAGAGACAAAGGAATTTTACTACTTCATGATTCAAGTGACAAAGAAACTTAATCTCATCTCTTATGTACTCTTTCTTAAATTTTCTAAATGCAGTATTTTTTGAAGAAACTCTTTGTTATACTAAAAAAACTCACTTAAGACAACAAAAATATCTCAAAATAAAAATACCCCCTTACTCACATCCTTATGTTATTCAGCATAATTCTTAATCTGGGCCTTTGTATTTCTTTGTTCTATTTCCCCAACATCTGTTGCAACACTATTCACGTATCAAAAACATTCCTAATGGAGATGAATGCCTCTTGACATGGACATTTATTTATGCAAATAATGCTTGAAGCCATATAATAAAAAAATTTTGATCATAGCAACCACCTTGGCTACCTTTAACGGTGGTTTCTTTAATGCCCAAATACGTTGGAACATCATTCTGTAATAATACATCGACTTTACAACAACAACAACAACAACCCAGTTAAATCCCACAAGAGTAGGGTCTGGGGAGGGTGTGTGTACGCAGACCTTGCCCCTACTCGAAAGTAGAGAGGCTGTTTCCAAAGAGACCCCCGGCTCAACATCAAAAGTTGCAGTGTTTCACTAACTGCTACTTCATTAATTAAAGAAGCGCAGATAGTTTAGAGATCCATTTTGATTTATTCCATCACACCCAAAGCCAAAAATGGTGAAATTTTGACTCCGAAGGCCAACGTAATAGGATCGAAATCCTATAATGTTATCCCATGCTGTTGTTGTTGTTGTCTTTAGCTTAGGTTCTTTTTTATTACGACTAAAACTATTAAGACATATTGAAATGCCATAGTACTTGAATGATTCAGCACGGAAAATTTGACTTGGTTTCTTCACCTCAACCCATCTGTCGTCTTAAGACTTACGTCTTGAATAGTATTACGAGTATAGATAGTGTGACAAACAATTATACTTCGCACGGGGACAACAACTAGTTAATTTATTATTGTTAAGTAATCAATGCAGTGCTTTAATTTAGGAATTAGACAATTATTAGGGGCATAAGGGTCATAAAGAATAAGTAAAGAATCGTCATATAATAAATTCAAATGCATCCCCCAATTTGTGCGCTTACAGAATCGAGAATCGATCAGCCATCACAATAGAGAAGTTCAATTGGAAGCAAGGAATTATGACAACGAAGCCTTGTGCGATGGCGGTAGACGCATCAGCGGCTGTGGGAAGATTAGTTCAATTGCCGATAAAATCTGGTACAATTGAAGCAATCTTTTCTCTTTTCTTACGTCCAGTGTGTACAATTAGGCCTGCCATTGCATTTTGTAAAGTCTCCATCTTCATGGATTTGTTAGTCCCTAAATGCATTGTGCTTGTTCAAATGTGAGGAGTATGATCCTGATTATATTTGGGGGTATTTTGAACTTTGAATCATGTTTGTGAAAGAATCAGATTGTAATTGGTACAAAAGCCTCTTACATTTAGAGTGTTCTACATTTTTATATCCAGAGTTTGCATTTGGAGTGTTATGCAATGTACATATTTGTTAATGCATTGTAGTAAACCTAATTTTTTACGGAGTATGGTTTTTATTGGAAAAACCTACTCTTCGATGATCATGTTACTTCCATGAGTTTTGGGTGCAATTATGATGCATAAAGTTATTTTTTATTTGAAATAGTGCTAATAAATTTTGTATGAAAAAGTGATATTAGAAATGCGTTCTAACATGAATTAAATATCTTTTTTCTATACATATGGTTAGCTAAGTGTCATTAGCTCGGAGGAATGCCTCCATTTTTTCACTTTAGGTTATGTATTTATTTATTCATTGTGATTTACATAAGCTACATTTTGGGTTATTAAAAATGCATGTTATAAATGTGTAGCTATTGAGGGATGAATTTGGATTGCAGGAGTGAATGTTGTATGGCCACCCATATATGCAGTAGGATATGGATTATTAATTCGAGAGATTTGTGCTCTATATGTGTATTGCATTATTAACATCACGTATCTGGGTGAGTGTTTTGTTTTTGAGCTTATGATGCTGCAGTTGATTTGAATATGTGGGTGTTTAAAGAAAAAGTAGCTTGCATGAAGCTATGCGATAAAGGATATCATTTATGCACCGTGATCGCTTAATGATGCAAACACTTCGTGTCATTTATTAAAATCAAGATTGATTTCTCAATTTAATGATATGGATTTATGACCCAAAATTTTACAAGGAAAGCAGTTTGGTAGTTCGGACTTCGGAGCAACCCCATCGTTGTTAGTTTGATGTTGCTTTTCTTCTTCTGTTCATGCAATTACCAAAAAACACAGGTAAAGCGCAACCGATTTTTGTTTTTTTCGGGTTAGTGTGTACCGCTTGGACCGCCATTGCATATCTTTAGGAGTTTGATACTTCCTCCGTCCCATATCTTTCTTCTCACTTTCCTTTTTGGGTCGTCCCACTTGATTCTTCTCATTTCCTTATTTGGAAATAAAAAACACTTACAATGACCTATTTACCCCTCTTTATTCCTACTTACATTTACGGAGTATTCTATCATTAGTATGACATCACCTAACCCACCCCACTTTCATTATCTACTCTCTACCCCATTATCTCATTATCATCCACCCGGCCACTTTGCTTTCAATTTTCTCATTTACGGGCTACGAGTAAATCTTTCTCATCCACCCCACTTTTGTACTTTGTCACTATTGAGCACTATGCACTTTATTCTTTTGATTTGCTTTCTAAAAAGTGACGCCATGAAGGGCAAAATAAGGAACTCATCTCCTTTTTCACTTTACATTAAAACTCGTGCCAAGTCAAAACGAGAAGTTTCAACTTGGACGGAGGGAGTAGTTTTTAAATGCATTATGATTGTTCAATTGTGAGTATCTAGTTTGATTTTGATTTTGATTTTGGGGTATTTCAATTTTGTATCTTGTTCATGAAATAATTGAATTTGTATTTGTCTAGGTGTTAATGCCAATGACCTTTTATGTGAATATGAATGTAAAGTGGCATGTTGGGATGTTCAAAATGCATCATGTATGAACAATTTTTAAAAAATTATATCCATTAGAACTTTTGAGTGTGCATCAAAAGTAATCTGTTCAAATTTTGTTCAGTAGGTAATTGACCTTATTTTTTTAAAATACAATTCAATTAAAAGTATAATGCCTTTTATATGTTGAAGTGGTGATGTGTAATGCATTGTAATGAATTGGTGTTGCATTTTGTTAGTGGTTTGTTTGCTCAAAATTGGAAATGGACATTGAAAGTGTAAAGAAGTCGTATTACATTTTGATAGAACTTTTTAATAGAATCTCTGCTATAGAACATTTTTTAAAAATAATACTCCGTAATACTGTACTACATATTGAGCTTTGATTGTGCATTTGATATGTTCCCTCTTATAATAATGTACATGTTACTACAAAATATTACTTTTAATTCTATTTTTCATTTCAATAAAACCCCTTTAAAAATGCAAAGAATTTGTATTACATTTTAATAGAGCCTTTTTAGTAGAACCTTTGTTTAGAAATAATTTAATAATAATCATACTGCATCTTGCACTCTGACTGTCACATAAAAAGCAATCATATTGCATCTTAATTTAATCTTTTTCAAAATGCAAACCAATTGTATGCATGTTAATAAAACTTTTATTTAAAAAAATTTCAGAAGTCTAAAGAAACTTCCTTGCAATTGTAAACGAACCTATACATACATATAACAACCAACAACCAAGATCAACTAGTCTATATGTGCATTCTGCCTTAGTAGCCCAAGGTTAACTCGTAAGTAACTCGTCTAATGGCTAAATGAACAACCATACTCAAATAATTCAAACCAAAAGCCAGTTTCATTGTCAATTTCAACAATTGATGTTAGATTGAGTTTTTCGAATGAACATCATCCGTAGTGCAATATTAGTAATTCAAAGGACTACAATTGAAAACAGCATCTGAAAAATATATTTATTTTTGAGAAATAAAGTTTATTGATAAAGAAAAAAGAGCACAAAGAGCGAGAGACAAATCGAAGCCCCTAAAAATAAATAAGTTATAAGTAAAAAAGTAGAAACCAAAAGCTACAAATAAAAATCCCCAACCAAAAGATATGACAGCACAAACAAACAACATTTTCAAAGTAACAAAATCAGGAGCCTCTTCAATTTCCAAAATAATTAGACTCAATAAATAGGGTTGCATCAGCCATCAACCTTAATAGCCACCAACACCTACCCTCTTCATTTTGCAGCTATTTCCAATCATGCAAGAAATGAAGGCTACATTACAGTACCTGCAAGAGAAATAAAAAGAGATGCCAGCCTCTCTAACCACCTTATGTAGCACTAACTCAACCATAAGCAGAGTAGTACTTGAATCCTAGGCAATATTCTCATTAATAATCCACAGCCCTTACCCAAAGGTACTAAGCAATGGCCCTCTAAGTGTCAGTAGCAATGACTAAAAAGTCATTATTGTGCATGTGTTCTAGTAAATTTGTGCATAATATGTGTGACCTGATATTAAATATATATATATATATATATATATATATATATATATATATCCTTTTTTCAATTCGTTTGACCTCAAATCTTTTGACGGGATGCATTTCCATATTTGAATGTACATTTTTCACTTCAAGGATTTTCGCCATCTTTTGCTCCTTTGCTCTTTTCCATTTGCACAATCTTTTACACTTTTTACCACTTTTGACTCAATTTTTATTCTTTTTACAACAAGACATAACTTTTGTGCACTTTTACAATTATGAATAAAAACTTATAAAAACCATTGAGAAATTGATTTGTTTAATCCAAAATTGGACAACAACACGTTAAATGTAGAGAAGATAAGTGCGTACAAAACGGACTTATCAAATTCCCCACACTTAAGCGTTGCTTGCCCTCAAGCAACAAAGTACAACAACAAATGAAACTTTGGATCAAACACTTATTTACAAAAAGATTTTGGAAAAACTTTCGACCATAGTTTTAAACAGTTTATTGCACAAAACTTTTTTACGCTATTTATTTTTTACAAAAAGAACTACTAGAACTAGCATCCTTTTTACAAAAAAAATTAGCAAAATTTTTTTTAATTATTTTTCTAAAAGATGCACATAAATTAATTTTATTGGCTAAATGTAAAAGTTGTCCATTTACAAACTTGGATACTAAAGTCTAAAACAAAAGAATTGTAAGTGTTTTATAATAACTGCAAAATAATTTAAGGTCAAAAAGATGTACATTGAAAAAAAAACAAAATAAAAAAAACTTTTCTGAAATTATCATTTATTCCTATGCAAAGAGTAAGTTTGAATTTTTTTTGTAGAACATCACTTTGTCATGTTGACACAGGCAAAAACTTTGATCCTCATCCCATGACATAGAACCACAAGCTTTTTGGATTTTTATTCACTCAAAAACCTCATCACACGACATAGAACCGCATGCTTTTTGGCACTCACTTCAATATAAGTCTCATCATCTGACATAGAACCAAATGCTTTTTGACTTTGAATTCACTCCAGAACTTGGTCTCACCAAAGTGTGTTCTTTGAATTTTTTGATTCTTGATTTTTTTTTCAAAACTTACAATGCAATCATTGAAATATCAAATTTTCAGAAAAATATACTCCTCATACTCAATTTGAAGTATTGAAACAGCATCATTTTAAATAACAAGTTACAAATGTTTGACCTTAACGTATTTTACAAGTTAATATTTATTCACTAAATCAATGATTTATTTTCAACACATTAGTATCCAAATGTATTTATTTACAAAACTTATTAAAGTTAGCCAATAAAAAGACTATATGTGCAATTTAAAGAAAAAATTTTAAATTTTTGGCTAATTTTGCATAAGGAGGCTATTAAAAATAATTCTACCTATGAAAAGAGTAAAAAGTGTAAAAGAATTTTAAAAGTATCAATAGTGATAACAAGACCGATTCAGAGTATTCGGGATCGGGCAGAATGCTGCCAATTAGGTGCTCTTAGGCTCACCCGAATAAACCTTTCTACGAAATGACCCAGTACGAATGGTGGGACAAGTTCGGCTCCCAAAGGCGTCACCCTTTGCGTCCACTTAAGTACCATTCCAGCTTAGACAGTCATTCCGTACACGCTGTAGAGATCAATATTAATATGCAAAATGCAACAAAATGTATAAAAATATTTTCAAAAAGTTTTCCTACACAAAATATTCTGTACCAAACTCCAATCTCCCCACACTTAGGGTTGACCTCGCCCTCGAGGTCATTAAGCGATAAAAACAAGAGTTTGGGACAGAGATAATCTCAATTTGTTTTTCTTTTGAAAAAAAAATTTTACAAAAATTTTATGCACAAAAGTTAGTCATTTCTTTTTTTTGTTGAGTCAAAATGGTTCACCAGCATTCCTAATTCCAAACTCCACCTGCACACATAAACACACAAAACGCGTAAAAAGGAAAAAAAGAAAAAATAAAATTTATTCACTTGGGTTGCCTCCCAAGAAGCGCTTCTTTAACGTCACTAGCTTGACATTAGCCCGTTTTTTACGGGTCTTACCGATCCGAGAGTCATAAAGTTTGACCTTTTTGACTCTGTTCTGATGCCACCTTTGTTCTGTTCTTTTGTAGTCAAAGTCCAGGATCTTTGACTCATTCCTGCAGCGTGGTGGCAACTGGAAAAATGGAGGAGACTCGTCTTGGATGGGTGGTGGTGGGAGTCTCCTCAGTGTATCCACATCATTGGCTTTCAGTGCCAGGATTTGACTTTCCAAGTCCCCAATGGGCTGACTTTCAGTTGGTGGATAGATGATTACGACAATTCTTTCCCCTAAGTCTTCATGATCAAAAGGGTTGGTGATGGGTTCTAATTTCTCCAGAACAGGTTCCTCTGGAGAAGTGTCTTCAACACATGTTAGGAGGACAAGTTCCTCCAACGTTTCTGGTGCAGCTGGTGAAGGAGATTCTGAGACAGGACCCTCGTTAGGCTTCACCTCTTGTACAATTTGACTTTTCGGGCTTTCAGGAAGCATCACCACTGTACCTCGTGCAATCATTTCTGCAAGGGTTATCTTGTTCGTGATATACAGTGGTGATGAAGTTTGTTGATATTCAAGAATTGAGACATTGTTGGATTCAGTTTCAAATTCTGTCTCAAATTCTTCATCCTCTTCTAGAGCAACAATTTCCTCCATCTCTTCTTGTTGTTCCATAGCTTTCTTAAACTCCTCCAGCATCTTTTTCATATGCTCCCAATATTCGCGTTGTTCGTTATCTTTCTGGGTTTGGAGCAGTTGGCGTTCTTCTTTGACTGTTTTGAGAAATCGTTCTCTCGCCTGGATTGCATCTCTGTTTGCTTCGATTTGCTCTTCACGAGTCAGAGAGTAATCACGGCAATAGCGTGGTTCAAATAATGAACACTCCATTACTAATGCTAGGTCAAGATAAAGTATTCTTTTCTCAGTCCACAAAATCTCTTCAATAAGTGGATCTAGCTGGTCATCGTACATTGGCCCTTGTTCGTCATAATCATCTTGATCACCATGAGGTTCATAATAGTCCCCACAGTTGTCTTGGTATGGAGAATATCCAAAGCTCCGAGACGGGGTATTGTATGGTGCTTCCTCATAGTGTGGATAATAATCAGGTCCATTATTGACTGAGTAGTCATCATAATAGGAATCCTGATGTGGATAATATGGTGGTGGTGATGGTGGATAGGAATTGGACTGTTGGGAAAATGATGGTAGATGGTTGGGTGGTTGGTAGAAAGGAGGTGGATTGCAGTAATCATCTCGAAAATTCATTTTTAATGATTACTACGGGTGGCTTGTGAAAAAGAGGTGAGAAGATCGACCTAACCGGTCTTTACCTAAGCTAATTAAAAAAATTAAACTAAAACCGTGCCACTCCCCAGCAACGGCGCCATTTGATGATTGAGTTTTTCGGTAAGTCAACCTTCCCAATGAAGGGTTAGTTTTCTCCGAGTGTCGTGTCTCTCGAGGAGTGGACGAATGGAATTAGCTAATTTTTCTAACTAGACGAAGGTTTGGACAAGTCTGAAAGTCTTCTCGATTTGATTTGAAAATAAACTAAAGTACTAGGTGCTTTTTGAGAAAAAGAAAATAAATAGTACGGGTATAGGACTAGACTTCGGGCCAAGGCATCTAGACTCAATTGATGACAACAGTGTATAAATTAGTTATTAACCTTATTATTATAAAGACAGTGTTTATAAAGTAATTGAATAGGAGAGAGTTCCGTTGTAATTACACAAGATTTTTTCAAACCGAATTAATTAAAATATAGGAGTATCTGTTCCGTTTTTGATTAAAGGTTATTAATTAATTAAAAAGAGTCGACATAATTAATTAATTTAACAATAAAAATAATTCTAGAACAATTATTCCAACTATTAACTAAACATACAGAGTATATGCCCAAATTTAGCCAGGACCCTAATCTGGGCCTTAACCCATACTAGATATCAACAGTGCATAAAAGAAACGAACATTTTATTAAAATTGAAAGTATTTAAACTTACAACAGAGAGCAGAGTTGGAGCCACTTTGGGACAACTAGAACAAAAGTAAACTAAAATATTAAAATATAACTGAGAAAAGAGCGGAGAATGGAGTTCCGGGCCTTAAAGACCCGGATTGGAGCTTGATTTAAATGAAGGGGCGAAGCCCTCCTTTTATAGGAGAAAATTTCGGTCCAGGCACAGGCGTGGGCCTGAGGTGAGAGGCGCACGCCTGGAGTTAGTGCTGATGATTGATGATGTGCGGCGGATTTGCACAATGAGGCAAATCAATTTCTTTCTTGCGTGAAGTTCTTCTCACCTTCTTTATATTTTTTTTTAACTTTGTTGATTTGATGATGATGATTTGGAGTTGACACATGAAATTGGACACAACTCCCTTGCTGTTGCTGCCACAGTAGGCCGGCCAGCCAGGTTGCGCCATGTGGCAGCACCTGGTTGGCCGGATTTTGATCCGGTCCGAAAATATTTTTCTAAAAATACAGTCTTGCTCAAAATTTTATTCTAAACAACTTTTCCTTCTGCGCCGACTTCAAATTCCGAACCAATTTGGGTCAAACGAATTAATTTTGAATTGAATCAACATTTTTTACTTTTTCTTTTCAAACAATATCCTTTTTTCAATTCGTTTGACCTCAAATCTTTTGACGGGATGCATTTCCATATTTGAATGTACATTTTTCACTTCAAGGATTTTCGCCATCTTTTGCTCCTTTGCTCTTTTCCATTTGCACAATCTTTTACACTTTTTACCACTTTTGACTCAATTTTTATTCTTTTTACAACAAGACATAACTTTTGTGCACTTTTACAATTATGAATAAAAACTTATAAAATCATTGTAAACATGCACCAAGACTCCAAGAGCAATGCATTGCCTCTTAATCGACATGCAATGAGACACTATGGGGTAATGGGGGTGACGCTACTAGTCTTTTTCTTATAATATATATAAACTTTATTATATATCTATCTATTATTTAAAAAGACATGGATTTCCATTGTTCTTTCCCCACCCATTTCATGGTGTAGAGAATATGGTAATTCTTCACTCCATTTGGTAATTACTAAATGGTAATTAATGGATCATTAAAATAACCATGTATAAAAAAGGTTGAAAAAGGTATAAAAAACCGTGTATAAAAAAGGTAACGAATGCTTAACTAAAAATGGTAATTTAATATAACCGTGTAATTAAAATGGTAACGAATGTTAATTTAATATAAACGTGTGTAAAAAATGTAACGAATGGAAATTTAATTTAGTTACCGTAATTGAGTAATTACTCAATTAATATTACCGTGAATATAAAATTAGTGTAATTGTGATCAACATATAACCGTGTAATTTAAATAACCGTGTATAAAAAAGGTATAAAACCGTGTATAAAAAAGGTAACAAATGCTCAACTAAAAATGGTAATTCATACTTTATTTAAAAACACATGGAGTCAACCTTTGTTTTTCCCGCCCATGCATTATTACATTAACAAGTGGCAATTGTTCACTTAAAATGGTAAGTTTCTGAAAATAATATAATAATAAATATTAAAAACTTACGCATGTGCTTAATTCTCCATGCATTATTACATTTACAAAAATGGGAATTATTCACTTAAAATGGTAATTTTTATTACATTAACAAATGGCAATTGTTCATTTAAAATGGTAAGTTGCCAAAAATATAATAATAATTATTAAAAACTTGCGCATGTGCTTAATTTTCCATGCGTTATTACATTTTCAAATGGCAAATTAATTATTATGAAGTTAAAATTAATATTAGTTTTTACACACAATGCCTTTAAAAACGTGAAATTATATATCTAAAAAATAATTATTACATAACATTAATAATCTTAAAAAATTAATTTAAAAAAATGGTTTAAAAGCTATAAATACAATTCCTTTTTTTATCACACTGAATTTATCAATTCGTACGGAGTGTTCTAATTATACAATTTTGTACGTTATTTTAACCTCTTTTTTTCTGTAGGGGCGTTTGGAATTTGTTCTTTTTTTATCACATGGTATTTTAATACCGTAATTGTCATTTTTATACACCCAATTGGAAATAATTACAAAAGATAAGTTATACAATTATACACCAATTTCGCAAAAAAAAAAAATTAGAAATAATTAAAAGGTAAGTTATACAATTATACACCCAATTTCACAAAAAAGATAATTGGAAATAATTAAAAAAGGTAAGTCCCAATTTCCTTTTGAATACAAACAGTTTTATCTCCAATTTTTAAAAATTACTTTTTAAAAACGTGATATTAATAATCAAAAAAATAATTATTATTATTAATCTAAAAAAATGGTTTAAAAGCTATAATAAATACTCTTCCTTTTTTATCACATGGTAATAACCAGTTTTAACACGTAATCATTTTAAAAAAGGAATACATATAATATGACACCGTTTATAATTGTTCATTAATTTTAAAAAAGAAACAAATAATATGACACCGACAATTGGTAATTAATCCATACTTTATTTAAAAAGACATGTAGTCAATATATGGTTTTCCCGCCCAAAGAGTATGACAATTATAAATGGCAATTACGAAGTTAAAATGGTAAGCGGCTGAAATTATAGTAATAATTATTATAATTAGTATATTTATAATAATTAAATAAAGGTAAGTTAAAACAATGATGTTTTTTACCTTAAAATAATTAAATATACTATAATTATTCTCAGAAATTGTACAATAATGTAGTCTATAAAGAAATATTTCGAAATTTGTAAAACAATGATGTTTTTTACCTTAAAATAATATAATCTCTTTATTTTATTGCATCTCATTTTTATCATTGATAAATGATTTAAATTTAGTAACATAAAAATGACCCGTGCAACGCACGGGTGTGATACTAGTACTTGTGTAAATTAAGTGTCATGGAAAGTTTTGGGGTTCTACTAATTAAGCTATAAATTGTGCAAAATTCCAAACATAAATTTGAAGTGGGTTTACTATTAAGCCCTTGGTGAAACATGCTGTAGAAGCCTAATGATTATCATTTATGGCTTTCCTTTCTAATTGATACTCCTTCTGTCTCGGAGTATTCGTCCAGTTTTGATTTTTGGAACTGTTCATCTAAGCACTTTGACTCATCAAATTCTCTCAATATGTAAGCCTAAATATAGTCATGTGTGATCTTGTTTGATTTGTCTTAACATATAGATTATTAATATATAATTTCTATAATGTTTTAATATACAAATTACAAGATAAAATGGATTAAAGAAGTGTATTGGATGGTGTGTAAAAATAAAAGTGGACAAATACTCTGGCCGTAGGATGATAGATTTTGAGAGTAAGATTTTTTTTCTCATTTCTTTCATGGAAGGTCATTCAAAAATTAAGAACATGAATTTAAATGAAATCTAAAGGATAAATCACAACGCATATATCAGTCGTCACCATGCATTACGAAAAGTGGGATAACAAATTCATCTTTAATTTTAATAGAGATGACATGACTATATTATTTTATAAAATGAGTAACGAAAATAAATAAATAAACTAAAAAAAGTTTGACTCTATAAATAATAAACATATAATTTAAATTGAGTACAAAAAATTATACACAAATAAATAGTGTAGTAAAAAGATTGAATGAAATTAACATTTTAATATAATAAATATGGGGGATTGGCCGTTATTGCATTAGAGAAGAAATATTTTTTATTCTCATTTATGCCCTTGTTAACTACTATCTCCCTACTTTTAAGGAATATAATTAATACTTAGCATCTTTATGAGTCACGAATATTGAATACGATGCAAAATCTTGGCCATCCAATTCATCTCAACGAACGGATGATATATATATATATATATATATATATATATATATATATATATATATATATATATATACATATATATATATATATATATATA
>OOIL02004749.1:24612-39023 GCA_900332095.2 Cuscuta campestris | reverse complement strand
GATATTGGCTTCCCATCGATGTTTGGACTTACCCATCGCTGGTAAGCCAATTTTCCTTCAGTTTTGAAGCCAACGGTCACCTACCCATCGATGGGTACAAGCTTCCCATCGCTGGGTGGGAGGTTGACTTCCAAACAAGGAAAGAATCAACCTTAAATGACTTCCAACGGTCATGCCTTCCCATTGATGGGTATGCCCTTCCATCGCTGGGTTCCCATCGATGGGTAAAGGTTCCCATCGCTGGGTAAGGGCATTCTGCCTTGTGATAATGTTGGACCAAGACTTGAACAACGATGGGTAGAACTTCCCATCGCTGTTTGGCATGGTTCTAGAAATCAGTTGGGCTGAAGGCTGCTTACCCATCGCTGGGTAATATCTCCCATCGCTGGGTGGCATGATTCTGGAATCCCGAGATCACTTACCCATGGATCGATGATATCTACCATCGCTGGGTAGATGGCTAGCCTAGAACCATGGCCTAGCCGACCGGCGCTGAAACCTGACCGAAAAATGCAAAGTTCTCCAAAGTAAAAACTAAGTATATAAAACACTTAGTTAATGTATTGTGATGTCAAAACAAGCTTTGTAAGTTGAAAACCACGTCGTTAAGGTAAAAACCACGGTTGACCAAGTCAATGCCGTACACGGGTGGTTTTTACCAAAAGACAAAACCGAAAGGTGGTTTTCATGATGTTTTGATTGGAGAACCATTTAAATGCATTCAAAAACAATTCCCACACAAAAAGACTCGAAAACCACTTCATTTAAGTAAAAACCACGGCTAGCCAAGTTTATGTCATTTCGCATGGTTTTTATCAAATGACAAAAAACGAAAGGTGGTTTTTGCAGTGTTTTTGATGGAAAACTATTTAAATGTGCCCAGAAGTAAAAAACAATCATAAAAAGTTGAAAACCACTTGGTTGTTCGGATGCCAAAAACCAACGCCGATAACCGAATGCCGAATGCCGGTTTCCGAAAGCCGAACCCCGGATGGATTGGTTTTTTGTTTGGGCGAACACCAAGTGTTTTTAATATGTTTAAGCATGTTTGAAAATAATTTTGATGATATGTAAAATGCAATAAAAAATGTTTTATCCTAAAGAGCCAAAGTGCAAAGCTTGGGTCGGTCTTGATCACATTGTGACCGACTCAACGACGCTAAAGACTACGGTCTTCGTTCTTAGTCTCTTTTAGCTCTGGTTCTCTTGCTTTCTTCTTATATCTATTTCTCGCCTTGTATATTCAACAACTTGTCTCGTTCACGGCGGTTTGGCATTATCAAAACCTGTCATAAAAACGAACACGGCTTTAGTACGAAAACACGATAAACCCGTGTTTCAACAATTTCCCCCTTTTTGATAATGGCAAACAAGACAGGGTTATGCATAGGAGGATTGATTTGAGACTTAAAAAATGTTCCCCCTTAATAAATGCAATTTTCTTTTCAACAAAGTTTATGTGTTGAATAAGAGTTAGTTTAGAAAAAGTTCCCCCTCAATCTATGCATAACCTTTATATCTTCCCCCTTTTGACATTAACAAAAAGAATTAAAAGTAAACTTTTGTTTATTAAAAGGGAAATGCGGAATACAACGGATAAAAATACAATCATATTTAATAAGGAGAAAATAAAGAAGAGGTCGTGGCGTCGGTGTTGGCCTTCTTCTTTGAAGCCTCTGTTTTGGTCCTCGACTTTCCACTGGCCATTGTTGAAGCGTTTAGAAAGTGAGTAGAGGCTTAAAGTATGCAAAAGAAATGTAAATTGTGTGTTAAAAATGACCAAGGATGGTTAATATTTATAGGAAAAGAGAATTTGGGCCCTTGGTGTTCAAAAATATGGCTGTTGGGCATTGAATGAGGTGCCCAACGGCTATGATTTTTGAACTACAACAAGCTTCCTAGTGATGGTAAGGTTCTCCCATCGATGGGAAGACAACTACTGGAAAGGGAGAAAAAAAGTGAAGGCAGCCTTCCCAGCGATGGTAAGGTTCTCCCATCCATGGGAAGACAGCTACTGGAAATCTGTTAAAAATTTTTAAAAAAGTGTCAAACACTCAGCAATGGGAAGAAGTTCCCATCGATGGGAAGAGGGCTGCTGGTTAGAAAATACTTCCTTCCCAGCGATGGGATAAACCACCCACCGCTGGTTCCCCCTGAGTTCCTCACTTTGATACGTACCTGCAAAAAAAACAACACTTTGGTACCCAAAGTATATCTATGAGTCCTTGGGGGTTAGTTAACCTTTATTGCCCACACACACCCAAAATTCATTTCCTTACACGCGCACACACACACACACGATTAGATGATCGTTTAGGAATTACCTTGGCCAATCCATGATCTCATGGTTGGCGGGTTCCAGTCTACCTGAACGGAGTGCTGATATCTCAGTGTGATTTGTGTTGGTTCCGGTAACGAAATGTGGACTTTCTTCTTTTCGTCAAAGTAGAAGAAATAGTAAGGTTTCTTTTGTGCATTATCCTGTGGAGATTTTTTATGATACGAATATCCTTTTCCAAAGGATTTCTTTTCATTAGCACCAAATATGTTGTGTGTTTCATTATAGGTGAAGTGCCTATGTCTGGTAAAACACACGGGAGTTATATGTCCTACCCTATTGCAATAATGGCATACTACGTTTGGGTTGAACATATGCCTAGGTTGATAATAGCTAGGGGGCCTAACCATGTTTGTCCTATTTTGAGAAAGGGATGGTTTATGCATGTTTTCAAAAGGATCAATTCTAGTTGTTCTAACATTGTTTTGTCTATTTAAAAAATTATTTTTATGCATGAAATCATTTTGATAATTTCTCCTAGGTTGCCTAACATGCTCGTGTTCATAACTAACCTTTTGTCTAGGTTGTCTATTATTTTTGTTTTTATCTTTCTTAGGTTGAGCTCTACGTTGTTTACTTTTGTGCTCAACTTTTTCTTTATTTTCAGGTTCATCAATCTTTCCAAAACCTATTCCTTCTTTAGTGTATTGCATAGAATCAAAAACAAGATTAAGATCCTTATGTGGTTTATTAAATTTCTTCACCGTGTTTTCTAGTTTAGCAACTTGTTCTTTCAAAGCTATGCAAGAGTCACAATTTCTCGTAGAGCTCTCGGGTTTGTCGGCGCTTCTTTTACCATAAAATTTATTTTCTTCTTTTAGTTGTTCATTCTCCTTTTGAATTTTTTCAAGTTCGGTTTCAAGATTGGAAAAACGTTTCTTTAAAACTTTGTTGGTTTTAGAAGCGCTAACAAACTCGTCATAAAGCTCTTGGAGAGCTTCCTGCATTTCTTCAAGAGAATAAGAACTGGTAGAAGAAATACGTGCCTCTTGGTTTTCGTTGTTGGCGGACTCCTCTTCTTCTTGAGCTACGAGACAAAGGTTTGCTTCCTCTTCTTCCTCTTGTTCGCTTGATTCATCGCCGGAGTCACCACCCCACGAGATGTATGCTCTTTGCTTTTTGAAGTGACTAGCATTCCTTCCGCTTCTTGGGCATTTGTTCTTGATGTGCCCGGCTTCACCACATCCATAGCACACAGGGCTATCCTCAATTTTCTCTTTCTTCCTTAGAAGTTTACAAAACTTCTTCATGACAAGCTTGACTTCATCTTCGTCGCTTGAGTCATTCATTGCCGGTTCTTTGGAGGCTTTTAATGCTATGCCTTTTCTCTGATCATTCAAAGACGGGTTAAGTATAGTAGATTCATACGTTTTTAAGTTACCTCTTAAACCGTCGTTGGTGACATTTGATGTGCCGATTGATTCATAGATGGCATCGGCCTTAGATCGCCATTCAGATGTCAAGCTCCGTAGGATCTTTCGTACAAGATCCCTGTCGGTGTAAGTCTTCTTCAATGCTTGGAAAATCGGTCGAACATGTCGGTCGAACATCGGTCGAACATCGGATGTTTACTATCTTGGAAAATCGGTCGAACATGTCGTCGATCTTCTCGTGCTCCTTCATCGTGAACATCTCATATTCTTGGGCGAGGAAGTCAATCTTGGCTTCACGTACTTGGTCCGTTCCTTTGTACGTCACCTCAAGTTTATCCCACATCTCTTTGGCGGTTGAGCAGCAGGAGATCTTGCGGTAGTCATCAGGATTTACGGCACAATAAAGCATGTTTATTGCCTTTGCATAATTCTCGACCTTTTTGATGTCCTCGGCATCAAACTCGTCTTCGGTCTTGGGGATCAACTTGTCTCCGACTTTCTTCCTCGACACCTCTTCCCCGTTTTTGATAACCAACCATAATTGGAAGTTCGTGGAACGAATATAGATTCTCATTCGTTTTTTCCAATATGTATAATTGGTTCCATTAAAAAGAGGTGGTCGTGTGGTTGATTGCCCTTCACCTATTCCTGCATACAAATTTCTAGAACAAGAACCCATGATCGCTTTTCTCTCAAACGATTAAGTTTGGACGCGAGTTAGGCTCTGATACCAATTGTTAAAATAAGTGACCAATGCTAGAGGGGGGGGGGGGTGAATAGCGTTTGATCGTAGAAATTGCAGGAATAAAAAAAATTAAGAACGTGAAAAGTAAAGAGCGTAAAAAGCGTAAAGGGAGCACACCAAGATTTATACTGGTTCACCACAACGTGTGGCTAATCCAGTCTCCCGAGAGACTCTCTCGAGCTACACTACTTCCGTTAAGCTTACGGGTGCTTAACAAACCGTTACAACCTGAGAACTTGAGTCCCACGAGCCTCAACAACACTTGCTCGGAGATACCGCACTCCAAGACTTCAACCCGAAGGAAAATACCTTTCCTTCGTACAACCAAGGGAAACAAGCTTCCCTTAACGTGTATACAACACTAAACACTCAAGAACAAGACTCTCGTTAAGAGTAGATGATGAGTAAACTAAGTACGCTCAAGAACAACTCAAACTTCACACAAATTGGCTCTAGAAAGCTATGGAAAATGATGTTGTATGAATGCAATGATCATATGAATAATGTGAAGTGAATTGATAAGAAAAGCAGACCCAAACACCCCTTTTTATAGTGCCAAAATATGCTCCAACGGACCAATACATTAAAGGGGTGATTGGCTTGATTTATGGGATTGAATAAATTTGGGATCTGCAGGATATTGGCTTCCCATCGATGTTTGGACTTACCCATCACTGGTAAGCCAATTTTCCTTCAGTTTTGAAGCCAACGGTCACCTACCCATCGATGGGTACAAGCTTCCCATCGCTGGGTGGGAGGTTGACTTCCAAACAATGAAAGAATCAACCTTAAATGACTTCCAACGGTCATGCCTTCCCATCGATGGGTATGCCCTCCCATCGCTGGGTAAGGGCATTCTGCCTTGTGATAATGTTGGACCAAGACTTGAACAGCGATGGGTAGAACTTCCCATCGCTGTTTGGCATGGTTCTAGAAATCAGTTGGGCTGAAGGCTGCTTACCCATCGCTGGGTAATATCTCCCATCGCTGGGTGGCATGATTCTGGAATCCCGAGATCACTTACCCATGGATGGGTGATATCTACCATCGCTGGGTAGATGGCTAGCCTAGAACCATGGCTTAGCCGACCGGCGCTGAAACCCGACTGAAAAATGCAAAGTTCTCCAAAGTAAAAACTAAGTATATAAAACACTGAGTTAATGTATTGTGATGTCAAAATAAGCTTTGTATGTTGAAAACCACGTCGTTAAGGTAAAAACCACGATTGACCAAGTCAATGCCGTACACGGGCGGTTTTTACCAAAAGACAAAACCGAAAGGTGGTTTTCATGATGTTTTGATTGGAGAACCATTTAAATGCATTAAAAAACAATTCCCACACAAAAAGACTCAAAAACCACTTCATTTAAGTAAAAACCACGGCTAGCCAAGTTTATTCCGTTTTGCATGGTTTTTATCAAATGACAAAAAACGAAAGGTGGTTTTTGAAGTGTTTTTTATGGAAAACTATTTAAATGTGCCCAGAAGTAAAAAACAATCATAATGTTTAAGCATGTTTAAAAATAATTTTGAAAATAATTCGAATGCCGGTTTCCGAAAGCCGAACCCCGGATGGCTTGGTTTTTTGTTTGGGCGAACACCAAGTGTTTTTAATATGTTTAAGCATGTTTGAAAATAATTTTGATGATATGTAAAATGAAATAAAAAATGTTTTAGCCTAAAGAGCCAAAGTGCAAAGCTTGGGTCGGTCTTGATCACATTGTGACCGACTCAACGACGCTAAAGACTACGGTCTTCGTTCTTGGTCTCTTTTAGCTCTGGTTCTCTTTCTTTCTTCTTATATCTATTTCTCGCCTTGTATATTCAACAATTTGTCTCGTTCACGACGGTTTGGCATTATCAAAACCTGTCATAAAAACGAACACGGCTTTAGTACGAAAACACAATAAACCCGTGTTTCAACACGAAACCAACGAGCTTATTCGAAACCGTGTCATAGCTTGGTTAATTATTATAGAAATCACCCTAAATAGGTCTACGACATAGATAATAGTATTAAAATAGGACTTTCATGTTTTTTTTCCCGAAATATGACTTAATGGTAATGTGGCATTTTACATGTGCACATTACTATACTTTTTTGGTAATATATATGACTATGTTTGGTAATGTAAGTCCTATTCCGGGAATAAAAACATGCATGGAAGTCCTATTTTGATATATTTTTAATGTTTTAGTCCTACTTTGGTGTTTATTCTAATTATTAACTTTTTTAATTGAAAAAAATAGACACTTTCTTTTTATGAGAAGTCAAAATTAAATCTGACATACAAAATAATACGGACAACAATGTCCTTTGCAATTTAATCCAATAATTATTATAAAGTTGATTTAATTCTTTTTGATGAATTATTAAAGTTGATTTAATTTGTGTCTAAATGTACTTTTTGGGACTGGGAATAATGGTTCACTAGATGATCATTGGAATCTCATTGGGTGCATCTAAATTAAAAATCCCAAAGCAATAAAGTGTTTGTTGGTTACCCTCAGTTTTAACTAGTTTAATTTTTTGAAGGCATGGGACTCGGCAGTAGCATACCCAAGTACTGCTTCTATACCCCTTTATCTTTTAAGAATTACTCCCTACTACGGAGTATTTCCTTTGTTGATTAGCGAGCAAGGGGATGAGATACTTAGGCCCCGTTTAGTACGCGACTGGAATTGAAGACTACAATTCCAGTTCTACTGTTTGGTAGCACAAAAATATGTGGATTTGGAATAGGTAGTGCTAAGAATGAATTGAAATTAGAGAATTCAATTCCATCCAAATCAATTCCACAAAATTTTAACTCCAATTC
Source organism: Cuscuta campestris (assembly GCA_900332095.2). Lineage (NCBI taxonomy): Eukaryota > Viridiplantae > Streptophyta > Magnoliopsida > Solanales > Convolvulaceae > Cuscuta > Cuscuta campestris. Next base: position 31,748 of record OOIL02004749.1, on the reverse strand, counting down.
AATTCCAATTCTGTCAATTCTGTGTACCAAACGGACCCTTAGTCAAACAAAATTTGAAATTATTTGAAATCATAAACCAGACTTGATACATACGCTATTGCTTTTAAAATAAATTCTAGTGTTTATACTGTTTAATTTCATGAATTAAAAAAGTATTTAAAATTAAAAAGAGTGAATTAATGGTTAACATATTACGGAGTATTACATAAGAGAAAAAGGTTTTGTGACACGTATTTTATTCTTAAATAAGAAAAAAATGGTGTTAAATTTATTTTGAGACAATAAAAAAAGTGCGAGTGAAATTCATTTCTTGATATAAGCATGTAAAATGTATACATCGCACTTGAATAGCTCCTTGAGACAATGTTTCATTCAATTTATTTTTTCTGCTTACTTATTCTTATTAAAAACAGATAAAATCTTATCAGATCAGATCCAATAAAATCAGATCCTATTATTATTCTTGTTGTTGTTGTGGTTGTTCTTGTTGTTATTTTTGTCGTTGTTATCACAACCAAACATTTGATATTCTTATATTCTTCTCGCATTTTTTTCAAAATCGAATTCAAAGCTAGTGGTCATTACATAACCGTGTGGAGCCATATATAGCTTGTCTTAACCATAAATTTCTTTTTTTTTCTTTTAAATTTAAGAAAAAATGTAATATTCATTTCATCCCATAAAACATTTATATTGATATTTTGTGGTATTCCGTATAAATTTATTATGTAAGATGTAAAAAAATGTAATATTTTGTAGAATAACATTCATATTTTTTTTAATGATGGAATATTTTAATAATAATACTCTATATTTTTTTATATTGAATATTAAAAAAGTGAAATCGGTTTAAAAGTTATTAGAAAAAGGTATAACACCCTAGAAATCGGTTTAGAAGTTATTTGATAATTAAATAAATACCGAGTAAGAATTATTTATTTACGACAATTTTGTTTTTTAAAGAATTAAAAGATACTTTAGAAATTCTAATCGTCTCAATATAACGAGACTAATCTGACTCTATTTGTAAAGGTTTAAATTAAAAAAGTGATCAGTACTAATAAATCGAGAGAATTAAGACGAACCAGTTGGAATCTATAAATACTCGTTGAATGATTATAAAAGTTATATCGTTGGGTACAGATCGACAAATCAAATCCAACGACACAAACGGATCTCATTTCAGAGCAAGTTGGCCCGAAAAGTGTGTTTTTACTAAGACACGTCATTTTAAATTATGGAGTACAAAACCCTAGACCTTACGCGGCTATCTTCTTCTCCCCCTCTTCTTCATTGATTAACCTAGCACCGCCACCAACCCCTTTCCTCATTCTTCTGTCCTTCGATCGGAAACAAGAACCAGGCCAACGCTGTCTCCTCCTATCCAACTCAGCGGCGAGGCGGAGAGAATTAATCCGAGAGAAACAACAATGCCTGTGAAGTGCGGCGACGACAAACCAGCATACCCCTTCCGCGACGAGTTTGGACGGCAGTCAGGTCAGCGACCCACCTTTGCACTGACAACCCCCTCTATGCACGACGAGTGAAGCCACGTGATTGGCGACGAACCCAGTAGCTCTCCGACGGTGATGAGCAATCCGGCAGTGGGTCTAGTTGGTTTAGACGGTACCCCCAGTTTGTAGGACCGGCACCTAGGTACCATGAGGACGGCACCATACCTAATGCCAGGTCCGTCGATCTATGTTTTCGTCAAGGATTGATTCCGAGACTTTGTATGTTGCATGACGGTAAACATGGGTGTTTACACCTAGTGTTAGGCCACTATTTGATTATGTTGGATATCTTGTTTAATGCATTGTGGATTTATGAATGTTAAATTATCCATTGATTAATGAATGTTGGATATGTCACCTAGTGTTTACACCGAGTGTTAGTGTTGGAACACGGGTTTACGCCTACGTCGTACTAAATTGTGTTCGTTTTATGACAGGTTTTGATAATGCCAAACCGCCGTGACATAACAAGGCTAAAGTGAGCAAAACAAAGGCAAAGGAACATGGCATGATGATTTGAGAACCAAGAACCAAGAATCAAGAACGAAGAATTAGAATTGCATTGAGTCGGTCTTAATGTGATCAAGACCGACACAAAATTTCAAATCTTGGCTCTCTAGGCTCATTCCATCAAAATACTTTTTGCAAATTCCAAAATGATTTTCATAAGTTTTAAACATGCCTAAAAACACTTGGAGTTCGCCCAAATAAAAAACCAAGCCATCCAGCGTTTGGCTTTCAAAAACCAGCGTTCGGCTTTCGGTTTTCGGCGTTGGTTTTTGGCGACCGAACCAACCAAGTGGTTTTCAACTTTTTATGATTGGTTTTTACTTCTGGGCATATTTAAATAGTTCTCCAAAAAAACGCTTCAAAAACCACCTTCCGTTTTTGGTCGTTTAGTGAAAACCATGCAAAACGTCTCAAACTTGGTTAGCCGTGGTTTTCAATTAAATGACGTGGTTTTTGAGATGTTTTACTTGATTTCTTAGCAAAATGCAATTAACAAATGTTTTAAATACTTGGTTTTTATTTTGGAGAACTTACATTTTTGACATTGGCTAACGGCATGACTAAACCAACCATGGGCCTGGCTAAACCAGCCCAACAGCGATGTTGGTGTAACCAACAGCACTGTCTGGCTTGGGTAGCTGAAAACCATGGTTTGACGTTAAGTCTTCCAACAGCGATGTTGGATATTAGACATCGCTGTTGAGCCAAGGTTGGGCTTCCAGAAACATCTGGAACAGCGATGTAGCCTTCCCTACATCGCTGTCCAACCTAAGCCAAAAATAAAGTGCATTGGCAGAAAGTTTTTGGACAGCGATGTTGACCCAGCAATAGCGCTGTCAGGCCAAAACTCCACCTTCAAAGTCAGACCTAAACAGCGATGTTCAAGTATTGAACATCGATGTAGGGACCTGACCGTTGGAAGGAATTTAAGGCTAAAACTTTCCTTGTTTGGAAGTCAACAGCCAAAACAGCGATGTAGGAATACTGGACATCGCTGTTGGCATGACCGTTGCTTCCCAATTTTCAAAACCCAAGCATAGAACAGCGATGTCCAAGCCTAGGACAGCGCTGTCTGGGTGAATTTCAGCAGATCCAAATTTAATCAAATCCCACAAATTGTGCCAATCACCCCTTAAATGTTTTGGTCCGTTGGAGCCTATTTTTCTACTATAAAATGGGGTGTTTGGGTCTGTTTTACATATCACATAACTTCACAACTCCTACTCTTTCATTGCAAATAATTCATCCTTTATTTTTAGCTTTTTGAGAGCCATTTTTTGTGAAGCTTGTGTTGTGTTCTTGAGCGTTCTTAGTTACTCAATTATCCACTCTAAAAGAGAGTATTGTTCTTGAGTGTTTTTAGTGTTCTTAGACACTTGACAAGAGAAAATATTTCTCTTGTTGTTCGAAGGAAGGGTTGTTTCCTTCGAGGGTTCGTTGAGGTTCGTGTGACTCGAACTCTCAAGTTGTATGGGTTTGTTAAGCACCGTTAATCTTAACAAGATAGTAGTGTAGCTCGAGAGAGTCTCTCGGGAGGCTGGATTAGCCACAAGTTGTGGTGAACCAAGGTAAAATCGGTGTGCCTCTTACTCTTCTCTTTACTTCTCGTTTATTCATTTTTTATTCCTGCGATTTCTTGATCAAATACTATTCACCCCCCTCTAGCGTTGGTCTATTATTCTAACAATTGGTATCAGAGCCTAACTCGCGTCCAAACTTAACCGCTTGAGAGTAAAACGATCATGGGTTCTTCTTCTAGAAATCTCTATGCAGGAATTGGAGAAGGTCAATCAACTTCTAGGCCACCACTCTTTGATGGCACCAATTATTCCTATTGGAAGGAACGGATGAGAATCTATATCCGTTCCACCAACTTCCAATTATGGTTGGTCATCAAAAACGGAGAGGAAATCCCAATGAAGAAAGTAGGAGAAACCACGGTTCCAAAAACCGAGGACGAGTTTGATGCTGAGGACATCAAGAAGATTGAGAATTATGCAATGGCCATCAATATGCTATATTGTGCGGTCAACCCTGATGACTGCCGAAAGATCTCCTGTTGCACAACCGCCAAGGAGATGTGGGTTAAGCTTGAAGTAACGTACAAAGGTACCGATCAAGTGCGTGAAGCCAAGATCGATTTTCTCACCCAAGAGTATGAAATGTTTCGAATGAAGGAAGGTGAGAAAATCGACGACATGTTTGATTGTTTCTCAAAAATCATAAACGATCTTCATGCTCTTAAGAAGACGTATACCAACAAGGATCTCGTAAGGAAAATCCTGCGAAGCCTCACCCCCGAATGGAGGTCAATAGCCGATGCAATCTATTTATCCATTGGAGTCTCCAACGTCACCATCGACGGGCTAAGAGGTAATCTTAAAACCTATGAATCTATTATTCTAACCCCGTCTTTGGATGAACAAAAGAAAAAGGGGATAGCTCTCAAAGCCACCAAGGAACCGGTGGAAGAGGTCTCAAGCGATGATGACAACGAATTTGGACTCGTCATCAAGAAGTTCCACAAGTTCATGAAGAAGGAATTTGAGCGGAAGGGAAGGAAGCACGACGGTCCTCCCAAGTGCTACGGCTGTGGCGAGATTGGCCACATCAAGCGAAGGTGTCCAAAAGCCAAACACGGTAAGGACAAGCTTAGCTTCAAGAAGCAAAGGGCTTACATCTCTGGGGGTGGCGATTCCGGCGACGAATCAACCGACCAAGAGGAGGACGAAGCTGCAAATCTTTGCCTCATGGCGCACGAAGATCAAAACGACGACATCCAAGAGGTATGTACCATTTCTTCCGACTCTTATACTTTTGAAGAAATGCAAGAAGCACTTCATGAACTTTATGAAGAATTTGTTAGCGCTTCTAAAACAAATAAATCTTTGAAGAGACGTCTTTCTACACTTGAAAACGATTTTGAAAAATTGGAAAAAGAAAATGAAAAACTTAAACAAGAAAACAATTTTTTTGGAAAAAGAAGCACTGACAAACCGGAAAGTTCATAAAGTGATAGTGGGTCTTGTAAAGCTTTAAAAGAGCAAGTCGCTAAACTTGAGAGCACGGTCAAGAAATTTAATACTCCTCACAAAGACTTAAATTTACTTCTTGACACTATGCACTTTTCTAAGGAAGGAATAGGTTTCAATAAAAATGAAGCTAAAGAAAATGTTGAGCCACCACCTAGACAATCATTTAAGGTTCAACATAAGAAACCTAAAAATCAAGATAATAGAAAACCTAGTCAACCGAAGGACACTAGACAACCTAGACTAAAACCTAGGAATGAAAATGGTCATGGTAGACAACCTAAGAAAATGATTTTGTGCATAAAAATGAATTTTCTCAAATTAGGAGAAATAATGCTAGAGCACCTAGAAAAGGCCAGTTTCAAAATTTTCAAAAACCATTGTTTTCACAAAATAGGAACAAAATGGTTAAACCCTCTAACTATTATGAACCTAGGCACATGTACAACCCCAACGTAGTTTGCCATTATTGTAATAGGATAGGTCATATTGCTCCCGTTTGTTACACTAGGCATAGGCACCTATCACAAAATCAAGCACACTACCATCACACACCTAACACCCGAGGACCCAACGTAAATTGGGTACCTAAAACTCATTGATGTGTTTCATAAGTGTGCTTGAAGGCATCAAGTGTACTTTGGTACCTTGATAGCGGATGCTCCAAGCACATGACCGGNAATCACGTCCCTCTTCGTTGTGATAATACTAGCGCCATAAGCTTGACGAAGAACCCCGTTCTTCACTCAAGGACGAAACACATTGACATTAGGCATCATTTCATTAGAGATCATGTTCTCAAAGGTGATGTCGAAATTGAGTTTGTTGAAACACACAACCAATTAGCCGACATTTTCACAAAACCTTTAGAGAAAGAGTCGTTCTTCCGCATTCGAAGTGAACTCGGAATCCTTGACTCCACGATGATCTAAGTTGTGCATCTAAACTTGTTGAACGTTTACTAACTTGAGCGTCGGAGGACTTTTTCTTTTTTGCAGGTACCCCGTTCATGAAATCAGGGGGAACCATGCAAACAGCGCTGTCCAGGAGACCTAACAGCGCTGTTGAGAGAAACACCGTCAACCAGCTTGTGCCAACAGCGCTGTACAACAAGCCAACAGCGCTGTTCGAGGGGCCTTATACTTTCCAGAATCTTTTTCAACAGCGCTGTCCCTTTTTCAACATAGCTATTTTCCAAAACACCTTGTTTTCAAACAAAACCAGAAAGTTTTCCAACACCGTTGTCCACCATTACAACAGCGCTGTCCATTTTTACAAATTTTTTTCTATCGTAAAACAATGATGTAGGGAAACCCAACAGCGCTGTTCTAATGGGTTCAAACCCTTACACATTTCCAGAAACTTTTGGAACATCGCTGTAGGGTACCAAACATCGCTGTCCAATTGACTCCTGTTTTTTTTAAAACTTGACGCAGAACAACGCTGTACAAGGGCACAAAAGCGCTGTCCCAACAGCGATGTCCCCTGTAGAACATCGCTGTTCTGGTCAAATTTTTCAAAAAAATACCATTGGCAACTGTATTAAAAGCTCCAACAGCTATTTTTTCAAGCTTTTGAACGTTAGGAACTCATTCTCCTATATATTTGGACCCCCTCTTCTCACTTTTACACACACAAACACAATTCTCTCCCTTCCTCTTGCATATTTCATCCTCCTTACAATTTTTTTTCCAGAATTCTCCACTATGGGCAGAGACAATAGCAGGGCTGCCACCTCCGGGAAATCAAAGTCCAAATCCCGGGCGCCTGCGACGTCCTCCGAGGAACGCCTCTACTATGGCGATGGGTCGTACCTCTGGTTCGATTCCGAGGAGGAGCGCACCCGCTTTTTCACCTTTTTCTCTAAACGGGTTATGGCTCCCACACGAATCGTCCCGGAGCGCTTCCCGGAGTTGCAGGGCTACGACGACTTAGACGCGCAGCTTCATCAAGCCGGCCTTTGGCCGTTCGTCTCCCGGGCTCGAAAGGAGATCAACCCGGCACTGATCCGGGCCTTCTACTCCAACCTCTGGCGTGAGGACGACGTCATCTACAGCCTCGTCAAGTCCACGCCGATTGA
>OOIL02004749.1:0-10045 GCA_900332095.2 Cuscuta campestris | reverse complement strand
GAGGACTTTTGGGGCAGGGGTGCTAAATGGGTATTTGGACCATTTTGGGCAGTAGCTAGGGATGGAATATTGATGGGCTTTGAGGAGTTTTGGGGCAGAGGTGTGGAGAAGGTGTTGGGGTGAATATGAGCAGTGGCTAAGGAAGGTAAAGAGGTTGTTTTAGTCGGAACTTTGGGTAGGTGTGAGGGAGTTGGGTGAGAGATGTTTCGGACAGCATGGATGCAAGGTAAAGAGGGGACTTTAGAGGGAGTTTGGGTGTTGCAGATGGTGGTGGCTTCGGAAATGATTTGGGTAGTGTGAGAAGTCTGTGAAGATCGGGTTTTAGAGGAGGTTAAGGTTGTGGGAGAGAGGGCAATATGGAGTGGCTTTTGTTGTGGGGAAGGTGGTATGACTTTAGAAAGAGTATTGGGTGAAAAAGGGAGAGTATGTTCAAGTACCTGGTGGAGATGATCTTTGGGAGAAAATCATTAAGAGTTTTCTTAACTTTTCCCAAGTTCTCACCTTAGCCTTGCCTTGGAGCTTTCGTTTTGAAGCAACGCTAGCCCACCATGTAGAGGCATGTCTTTGAAACTTTGCCACCACTGGCTTGACCTTCTTGTCTTCGGGTACATCTTTGAGCGTAAAGACGTCTTCAACTTTTGCTAACCACCTTGAGAACTTTTCCGGGTCATTTCTTCCTTCAAACGTGGGAATCTCCATTGAATTAGTGAGCTCCTTGACTTGTTTCATCATAAGCTCAACTTCCTTCTTTAACTTTTCTTGGGCAGCAACTACATCATATTGAGACATATCTTGGATGATGTGAGAAATGTTTCAAAAGAGAAAATGTAGGAGATGGTGTTTTGGCCCCTTGAGGGATGTGGAACAACAAGCTCTGATACCAAATGTTATATCTAAGCTCCGGGTTTGTCGGTATTAAGCTCGGATTTAAGGAGCAAGCTATTTTCTTTTGCAGGAAGGGTGGATAATCGATTGTCGAAGTAGGATAGTCGATTGTCAAGGGGTTCAGTTTCTCATGAGAAACTCCCAGAATTTTCAGGGAGTGCTGATAGTCGATTATCAGACTATGATAATCGGTTTCTGAGGGCTGCGGGTGTTTCAAATGAGGGCTGATAATCGATTATCAAAGGCAACAGTCGATTATTGAAGGCTGCAGGTGTTTCAACGATGACGGATAATCGATTGTCAATCAAAATAATCGATTGTTAGGCAGAATTCTGGGCAGGAAGAAGGATGTTTTGTGGGGAAATGGCTTGGAAATATATGGAGATAATGAAGGAGTTCTTTTGGTATTTTTATGGAAGAAAAGAATAGGATTAAGAAGGAGAAATGGAGGGATATGAAATGGAAGAAAAATCAGGGATGGATAAACCAAGTTGGTGTTTAAGAGATATTACACACTCTTATCCTAACTTGGGGTTTGAATCAAGAATTTAATTAAGATATGACACACTTAATCAAACATCTAGAACCTAAAACTCACACTTAAGATAACCACTCTTAAGATATAGAATTAGGAATTTGGCTAAAATAGCATCACACTATTTTATAAATACTCAAAGAGTAAAAGGGAGTTTTAATATTCAAAGTTGTGTTACATTTGGCCATAGGGCCGCCTGATTTATATAGGCAGGGGGAAGGGGGAAATAATACACAATGCAATGAATGTGAACACGAGGAAGCTTCCTAGCAACATCCTCTCTCAAAGCATGGGGCATTCTTCATTCAAACATGTCTCCTTAATGGGATAAAATTCATGGGTGGGGCTGGTGTTGTGGGGGTTTGTGTTTTGGTTCCTTGTGGTTGTTTCCTGGGTTTTTTTTGTGGCTATTATTTGGGTAAAATGGGGGGATGTTTTGGCCAATAAAAGGGGACAGGGCTGGGTATTATTTATGGGTGTTTTGGAGTTATGGCTTTGGGTTATTTTGAGGGAAACATGGGCAGGAAGTAGGGGCTGGAGGTGGGTCATGGTTTTGGCTCTTTGTGGGTGTTTATGTTGGGATTGTGAAGTGTATTTTGGCCAGGGGTGAATGAAATAAAGGGAGGGTTTTATTGGCTCAATAAAAGCTTTTAAAGAAGGAAAATAACAACAAACAAAAGGTTTTATTTTACACACTCTTATTTTCGGCCCGGGGCTAAAATAAGAGTAGGAAGAACTATATTTTGTATATCAAAAGGAAATAAAATACTTTTGGATATTTGGGGTTGGGTTGGACGAAAAGAGGATTGGCCAGCGGAACCCCGAGGTCAAAAACGAAAGTTATTTGGCCTTCCGGGTTAAAGGACTTTGAATTGTTACTAAAATGGATCATAATGTTTGAACGTAAGTCCTTTGGTTCCCATGGGAGTGTGGGACATGGGGGAGGGTAGGATAGGGCCGGGCCCAGATATAACACTGTATTTATAGGAACGAATCCAAGGCGTCCAAGTCCAAGCGTCCAGATCTGGACGCCTGAGCTGTCCCGGCCAACCAGGTTTTGCCAGGTGTCTTCCTTGATCTGCAATCTAGCCAAGGCGTCCAACTCCCAAGCGTCCAACTTGGTCAAGCGTCCAAGTTTGACGCCTTAGGCCCTGGTCCGTTTGGGCTTCGCGGCTGATGCGAGATCTTGGCCCAATTCTGCTGGTTTTCGGCCCGAACGTTGATTTTATCTTCCCGGAAGCTCGTTCATGCCCGAATCTTGATCCATTGATGGCATATTCCCTTTTTCTCAAGCATTTGAACATAAAACGGATAATTTATGATGATTTCATGTGGAATCCCTTTTTATGACTCTTAGAACGAAAATGAGGGTTTTATCCATTAAAATCACATTTTATGAGATGATTAAATATTATTTACGTGCATTAACGTTTAGAATATGATGTAAATGATAAGAACGAAACGGACTTATCAAATTCCTCACACTTAAACGTTGCTTGCCCTCAAGCAACAAATTGAATAATTACAGGTACAAAGACAAATTAATAATTGCAGAGGCAAGGTTTAAGCTACATATTATGAAGGAAAGAAGAAATAAGATAGTCATCAACCTTTTTTGCTAAGAAGAAATGAACCTTTAGATTCTCACCCATATTGTTAGAAATGTAAAAGAATTTTTTTTTGTCAAACCAATATTTTTACACCAACCTAAACAACCATAATTTTCCAAACTTTCTTTGGGATAACTACATTTGTAAGAGTACTTTAAAGATCAAATAAATTTTTTATGACTAAATTGGAAAACATGTTCTTGCAAAAGTATTTGTCAAAGTGTAAGGGTTTAATTTTCTTTGGCATAACTTTGTCATGTTGACACGAGAAAAATTATAACCTCATCCCGTGACATGGAACCACGAGCTTTTTGGATATTCACTCTGGAAAGTCTCATCACACGACATAGAACCGCATGCTTTTTGACTCTAACGCTCAAAAGGCCTCATCACGCAATATAGAACCACGTGCTTTTCGGCATACTCACCACGCCTCATCAGTTGACCTAGAACCAACTGCTTTTTGGCTAAAACAAGAATCTCGGTCTCACCAAAGTATGCTTTGAAACATCACCCCTTATACTTTGAAAATAACTCTTTTTAAGAAACAACAAATACTCATAAGAGCATCAGTAAAAAAGATTTTCAATAAAGCACTTAAAAAATTGATTGATCTTAAAAAAACTCTTAGTAAATTGTGAATTTATCCCAAATCATTTTAGAAAACATTCCCAAAAGGTTAGAGTAAAAATAAAAGTTTGACAAAAATGACAAAAATTTTAAAAATTTCCAATTTCTACGGGTGATAACTAAAGATTAATTAATCAAACAATTAAAATTGATGACTATTCTATAAAAAATCTTTTCCTACAAATATATAGACAAAACAATTCATAAAAAGATCATTTCAACCACGAACTCTTACCTCCTCACACTTAAACGGAACCATGCCCTCGTGGTTAATAGTATTTTGGAATTGGAGTTAATGGTTGAAATGCTCACATGCAATTACTAAGTTATCTCAATAGTTACAAGATTCAACGATGAATATTGAAATAATAGATAACCATAACATGAAAATATGAAATAATGCATAAAGTATTCTCAAAATGGTTTTAAGAGTCAAATTGTGAAATTCCATAAAAATCATCAACCATCCAAATCATTTTCAAAATAGTAGAGAAAAAGAGACTTTACTGAGGAAGTCAATATTCTCTCAGTAGCCAACTTCAACCAAGACTGTTGGATCAAGAAGCCTCGAAGGTTGCAGAAACCTTGTGTTTTCCCCAGGTGAGACCTCTTCTTCGCTCCCACTGTAAGGTATGCCCTACAATTCTCTCATCTGCAAAAGCAAAGACAACAAACAAAATAAATCTTGCCCCCAAAACTGGTGCGGCAAGCAAAACCTCAAAAACTAACAAATAAAACTATTGAATTTATTTAATTATTTTAGTTATTTGAATGACGGCTTGCCTCCCGTTAAGCGCTTCTTTAACGTCCATAGCTCGACGCTCACCCACTTTTTCCGCGACTTCCCGATCCGAGAGTCATAAAGTTTGGCCCTTCTGACTCTTTTCTGGTGGCACCTTGTTTGATTTGTTGCTCGGTCAAGGTCCAGGATCCTTGACTCATCCCTGCGGCTTGGTGGCAACAGGATAAAAGGAGGAGACTCTAGATAGGTGGGTGGTGGTGGAAGTCTCCTCAGTTGATCCATGATAAGTCCGTTTTGTTCTTATAATTTACATCATATTCTAAACGTTATTGCACGTAAATAGTATTTAATCATCTCATAAAATGTGTTTTCAATGAATAAAACTCTCATTTTCGTTCTAAGAGTCATGAAAAGGGATTCCACATGAAATTATCATAAATAATCCATTTTATGTTCAAATACTTGAGAAAAAGGGAATAAATCATCAAGGGATCAAGATTCGGGCTTGAACGAGCTTCCGGGAGGTCAAAAACAGTGTTCGGGACCAAAACAGAGCGAAATTGGGCCAAAATCACGAAACAGCCGCGAAGCCCAACGGACCAAGGCCTCAAGGCGTCCAACTTGGACGCTTGGGAGTTGGACGCTTTGGCTTAATTGCAGCCCAAGAATGACACGTGGCAAAATCTGGTTGGCCGGGACAGCTCAGGAGTCTAGATCTGGACGCTTGGACTTGGACGCTTTGACTTGGACGCCTTGGCTCCGTTCCTATAAATACAGCGCGATCTCTCTCATTTTTATCATCCCATTGCATCCCAACATCGGGATTTACACATCCCCTCTCCATTTTAGCTTGTATATTAGTTGTAGTAGTTAGTTTGAAGTATTTTCGGAGGTTTTGACTCGAGATCTATTCTGTTCCTCTTTACGGAGATTGTAAGTTTTCTTTATTTAATAAAATGCTGTTTTAATTCATGTTCGCATAGTATGAGTTAGGGTCCGAATCTCTGGGTCCGGACTAGTTTGGTTGTTTATTATGTTAAATTAATGTTGGAATGGTTAATCTATTGTTCTTGCCTTATTTAGTTAATTATTCTCGAAAGATTTAATTAGCTATTTATTGAGAAAATATTGTATGCCAAAAGGCTACGATATCCAAGAGCAACGGATTAAGTACAAATCTAGAAATGGATGAGTAGTAATAGAAATATTATTATTCCAATTGTTAATTTAATATGATAAAATAGATCCAAATGATGTCCTAACCCTAGGTCCAGATCTATACTTATACTATGTAAACTTAATTTATTATTTTTACTCTGCTCCTTTTATAATCGTTCTGAGAAGACTTTCATAAACCAATCCTAATCTTCGCCTAGTTAGAGTAATTAAACTAATTCCTTTCGTCGACTCCTTGAGAGACACGACACTCGGGACCATTGACTAATTTATCAGCTTTAGCTCCAATTGTGGATCTTGGTGAATCTTCTAGAACTGGCACCTCCAATTGTGGATCTTGAGATTGGAAGGAGCGTTTAAGCTCAATAGCCTTACAGAGATCATTGACTAATTTATCAGCTTTAGCTTCGGCTTCTAATCTCTCTCTTTGGAAGTCGTCGGGCATTTTCTGCATCAATTCTGATCCTTCGCATAATCTCCGTTCGAACTCCTTTTCCTTCCGGACTGATTCAAGAAGTTTTGCTCTTTCTCGAATTGCCACCTTGTTTGCTTCAATTTGTTCTTCAGCAAACAAAGTGTAGTCACGGCAGTAGGGTGGTTCGTACCAGGAGCCTTCAGCAAATAAGACCTCGTCGAAATAGAAAATTTTCTGTTCTAATCTTATGATTTCTTCGACGAGTGGATCAGGTTGATCGTCGTACATAGGCCCATATTGGTCATAGTCATTGTTATCTCCATGAGGTTCATAATAATTATCCCCATCTGTGTCTTGATATGGAAAATATTCAAAGTTCCTAGACGGGGTATCATATGGAGGTTCCTCACGGTATGGATAGTAGTCAGACCCATTGTTGAATTGGTGGTCATCATCATATGGGTACGGATGTGGGTGATAAGGTTGATGGGTTTGAAACGGAGGGCGGTTGGGTGATTGGTAGAAAGAAGGTGGGCCGTAATAACTACAGGAGTTATCCATAATAATTATTACGGGTGGCTGGTGAAAAAGAAGTGAGAAGATCGTTCTAACCAATCTTCACCCAAGCTAATCAGAAGAAATTAAACTAATGCCGTGCAACTCCCCGGCAACGGCGCCATTTGACAATTGTAGTTTTTCGGGTAGTAAACCTTCCCAACAAAGAGTTAGTTTTCTCTCCGAGTGTCGTACCTCTCGAGAAGTGGATGAAGGGAATTAGTTTAATTACTCTAACTAGGCGAAGATTATGATTGGTTTATGAAAGTCTTCTCGAAACGATTATAAAAAGGGAGCAGAGTAAAAATAATAAATAAAGGTCACATAGTACAAGTATAGATCTGGACCTAGGGTCTAAACATCATTTGGATCTATTTTATCATATTAAATTAACAATTGGAATAATAATATTTCTATTACTACTCATCCATTTCTAGATTTGTACTTAATCCGTTGCACTTGAATATCATAGCCTTTTGGCATACAATATTTTCTCAATAAATGGCCAATTAAATCTTTCAACGTTAATTAACTAAATAAGGCAAGAACAATATATTAACCATTCCAACATTAATTTAACATCAAAAATAAACAACCAAACTAGTCCGGACCCAGAGATCCGGACCCTAACTCATACTATGCAAACATAAATTAAAACAACATTTTATTAAATAAGAAAACTTACGGCTTCCGTACAAGCGGAACAGAACGGATCGGGAGTCAAAACCTCCGAAAATACTTCAAAACTACTACTAAAACTAATATACAAAGTATTTTAAGCAATTGAGAGAGGGGAACCCGAAATTGGGTTGAGAATGGATGGTAAAAATGAGAAGAATCGTGCTGTATTTATAGGAACGAATCCAAGGCGTCCAAGTCAAAGCGTCCAAGTCCAAGCGTCCAGATCTGGACGCCTGAGCTGTCCCGGCCAACCAGGTTTTGCCACGTGTCTTCCTTGATCTGCAATCCAGCCAAGGCGTCCAACTCCCAAGCGTCCAACTTAGACGCCTTAGGCCCTGGTCCGTTTGGGTTTCGCGGCTGATGCGAGATCTTGACCCAATTCTGCTGGTTTTCCGCCCGAACGTCGATTTTATCTTCCCGGAAGCTCGTTCAAGCCCGAATCTTGATCCATTGATGGCATATTCCCTTTTTCTAAAGCATTTGAACATAAAACGGATAATTTATGATGATTTCATGTGGAATCCCTTTTTATGACTTTTAGAACGAAAATGAGAGTTTTATCCATTAAAATCACATTTTATGAGATGATTAAATATTATTTACGTGCTATAACGTTTAGAATATGATGTAAATGATAAGAACAAAACGGACTTATCAGTAACCAACAAACACTTTATTGCTTTGGGATTTTTAATTTAGATGCACCCAATGAGATTCCAATGATCATCTAGTGGACCATTATTTCCAGTCCCAAAAAGTACATTTAGACACAAATTAAATCAACTTTAATAATTCATCAAAAAGAATTAAATCAACTTTATAATAATTATTGGATTAAATTGCAAAGGACATTGTTGTCCGTATTATTTTGTATGTCAGATTTAATTTTGACTTCTCATAAAAAGAAAGTGTCTATGTTTTTCAATTAAAAAAGTTAATAATTAGAATAAACACCAAAGTAGGACTAAAACATTGAAAATATATCAAAATAGGACTTCCATGCATGTTTTTATTCCCGAAATAGGACTTACATTACCAAACATAGTCATATATATTACCAAAAAAGTATAGTAATGTGCACATGTAAACTGCCACATTACCATTAAGTCATATTTCGGAAAAAAGAAACATGAAAGTCCTATTTTAATATTATTCTCTATGTCTTAGACCTATTTAGGGTGATTTCTATAATAATTAACCAAGCTATGACAAGGTTTCGAATAAGCTCGTTGGTTTCGAATACATTGGTATATATATATATAGATGGCCATGAGTGTGGATGTGGATAGCCGATGTCTCAAGTCTCAACTGTGATCCTCTCTCTATCTCCGTCATTGGATCTTCTCCTCCTAAAATAGGAAGTGGCATAAGATTCTGGCGAAAGAGATCGTATTGAGAAAAGCATAACGATAAACAAAGATAACGGAAACTCGCCCCAAGGTTTATTATCCCCGCGACACGCGGACATAAACTTCTTTTGAGCATTTAGGAGGATATGTACAAAGCGTATTGTTGGGAAAAATATTATAGATTTTGATGATGATGTATTTAGAATGTAATAGGGACTTTAGGTCTCCCCCAATATTCAATGTAATTTTTCTTTTTAGAAATATTGTCAAAACCGAGTTCTTGAGATCTCCAATAAAGCTGTGATATTTCTTTAAGCGTTTTGATGCCTGAAGACTTAATCTTTTTCGGTGATATGGAAATTGGATATCTTGATCGGAAATGTCAGAGACAAGTAAGGATTTCTCAATCAGATGAAAATCCTCTGATCCGGAAGACTACATAAGTACCAGATGTCTCGCTACAACCCGCTGAAGGCTAAGTCATTCAAACCGGAAGACTAGCGCGGATCTTTATCTCACCCGGAAGTCTAAGAATGACTTCTCCGGATTTGTCAGCTAAGCATCGGAAGACTCATTGAAGACCGGAATTCTCAGAAAGCGGACAAGTGAGAAAAGACCTAGAAAAATTATCTAAGTCTTGAATGAAGAAATTCTACCCGTTGGTAAGGAAAAATCAATCTCTTGATTTTCAACGGCTAGATTGAAGATAATTATGCTGATTCAAGAACAAATTACTCGAAGACAAAGTCTGGGCCTCTAAAATTGAAGAGCCCGTCCAAAATTCCTAAACAAGCACTAGAAGACAAACAGAGTAAAGTGCTACAGTCTTGAATTCTTGAACAACAGCTAGAAGACGGATTCTGTGGAAAAAGGAATCCTTTCTCAAACAATTGCGTACGTCCAAACACCCACTTCAACAAAGAATCTTCAAATCACAATCTTCATTCAAAATTGAAGCCAGCAAATGCAACGGATAGTCTATTATGATTTAACGGATAGATTATCCAATCCAGCTATAAATAGCATTCTTGGAAGACTGGAGAAAATATGACAATGAGATATGTTGATACAACAACACAACAAAGCAAACTTCTAAGCTATCTCATTCACACTTAGCCCAAAAAGCTTGATAAAGAGAGATTTATAAACTCCTTATCCAGAAGCAAACTCCTCCTCCTCCTTCCAAAGAGCTATAGTGTAAACACTTGAAGGTTTCCTTGCCTCAAGTACCACACCACGTTGAAGGATATAACTTTTGATCAAACTTATTGATTGAAAGGGGGTAGGTCAACTTTCTTACAAGTTGATCTTGCAAGTCCTATTGTTCGGACGTTGCAGTTGTTGAAGAAGCGTGACCTTCGAAGGAACAACAAAGCCAGCACGAGTGCAGTAGCAACATTGGCCTTGCGAAGATATACCGTGCAGAAATTCACACAAGTGTAATTGTTGGTTCATTATTCAACAACC
>OOIL02004738.1:0-95427 GCA_900332095.2 Cuscuta campestris | reverse complement strand
GGGGGCTCATGCTTGGCGGTGCATGGCTTAAGTATCCCAGGGAGAGAAGAAGAAGATGGCCTACCAGACATATTTTGCATGGGGGTACGAGTTTGGAAGGCGTCGTGGTTGCTGGAACCTTCCCATCCATTGGCACATGGCACGGGTCTTTCGCAGAATTGCATCTCCTTGAGGACATATTTGTCATCATGGAGCTCAAATGGAGTGCTGCAATGGGGGTGAGGGGTAAAATACGTACAATTTGCTTAATATCGAGTTCTGGTATTAAAAAATATTCGGGTTCAGCTTTCAAGAAGAATACAATAGAATGCATGCCTGACAGAAGAAACACAAATCTTGGGCAGTATTTTTATATTACCTGTTGAAATCAAAGTGCACCAGTTGCATGTCTTCTGATATTTCCACTTCAACCGTTGCATGAGGGCGCGTCTGCAGTTTGCGCACGCAAAAGAAAATGATGAGACAATTATTAGATTTAACCACAACGGAAATGCGTGAAAATGAGGGGAAAAAAGCATTATGTTTTTAGAGGAATGGAAAATCAGCAACTCTTGGCAATGGACCTTTATGGTCCATTTCAATGTATTACAGTAGATAAGAAATCATCAAGTCTTTTTACCTGAACCAATATAAAGGGTAAAGCCACGCCACCAGTCGGAGTATTTCCAGAGCCATACAACTGTTCGTTGCGTTTTATGAGGTTTTGAAGACCTGTGTACTTTTGCAAAAGAAACTCGGGCGTAAGAAAATTTAAAAACCTCAAGAAAAGGAAAGAGATAGTTGATGATGTCACCACCCCTTAGGCGGTTACACATATATAAGTAAATAAATGAACTTTTTAACAATTTATTGAGGATATAAAAGCAACAAGCAAGAAAAGAATCATACATGTTCCTCAAGTTCTTCTAAATACGCCGCTTTCTTTTCAATCTTGTTTTTCAATCCAAGACACTCTGTCTGCAAATAATAATGCCATCCTCCGCAATGATTTACAATTTTACATCATTGAATAATCAATCTTTTCCTATAGAATTTATCCAAAATTTGACCCAACAAAGTAAAGCTTAAACACCTTTAGCTGTTCAATATCCTTTATGCTTGCTCGCGGTAGACCCTTCCACTGGATATCCTTTTTATCTTTCGAAATAATATCCATTGCCATGAGAACATTCAGAGCATCATAAACGCGGCGTCGAATGTTTTTCTCATCATATTGTTGCTGTTATGCATCAATCACTCACTGGTTCACTATTCTTTTTTATCAAAAACATATAAACGAAAATATGAGTTGAGAAATATATGATCATCAAACTATAAGGAAACCTGGTCTGGGGATGCAAAGCTATTGTTAGAATCGGCAAATTCAGCTACAAGTTCATCTGCTACCTGCACAAATCATTTACCCCTGTCAGGCAGATGGATAATCAGAAGGAAACTAATTGAACTGCACTAGACATGTGAAATAAAAATGAAACCGAGACATCCAAGAACCAGTTTGGATTCATGTGTGCGGAATTCTCTACAAAGGTAATCCATTTTCTAAGGAGGTTATTGACCAGTACACGGGTCAGAAAAGAAAAGAGGTCTTCATATAGTGTGCATTTGTGGAGAGAATGTATATCAGTATATCACAAAGTCCCCAGAAAGGTGAGAGTTGTGCCAGTAGCATATATCAGAGCAGTATGATGGAACTTCTCCTCTGGCATGAGTGGTAGGAAGCTCACTCCCTAGATTCATGGGGAAGCTCACCTAGGTTTGAGTCCGGGCAGAGACAGAGGCATTGGCTCGTTGTGCGCCATTAAATAGAGAAAGTATGAACGGATACTACATAGTAATTAAGTCAATAGCACTCAAAAAAGACATGTTTGTACCAGCCACCATGATTCTACTCTTAGTCCCTTTTTAATTGTTCTGGTGATGGATGAACTGAGGAGATAGTGCTGCGACCATGTCATTCCCGCCTTAAACGCATCTGACATCCAGATCTTGCGCCTTCTTATCATGCACCTTAGCCGGTCAAAACAATCTCTTCTCTCCCCCCCTTGCTCTCACAAATTTAGGCGCAATATTATGGGAATTCAATGACCTCATCATGGCATTTACACACCTACAAGCCAGATGACATGGAATGGAGAGCAAACTGCATGCCCAAACTCTTCAAGGTCACTTCATTCTAAATTAAATACCCAACTATTGACCATCTTTTCACTGACTTTGTGGACCTATTTCAGAAACCTAAACCACTCCCTCCATGTCATATGTGTAATCAAATAACCACTTGGTTTGAACCAAAGAGCAAATCCAGGCCTAGTTCATACATATACTTTCCTCAAACATTGAGATTCAACATCATTGTGCCGAAAAGCTTCACAGTAGATCTCTCATCCCTGTTACCCAGTTGTGCTAGTGGTTAGACATGATAAAACTGGCCATTTCTGTGTTGATTACAGGGAAGTCAATGTCAAATTCCAAAAGGAAAAATTTCCTATCCCAATTTCCAGCCATCGACTAATTGCATGGTGCTAGGTAGTTTACCAAACTGGATTTGCAGTCAGGATACAGTCAGAAGAGGATGGATCCAAACGACGTAAAAAATGCCTTCCGACCAGATCACGAGCATTTTGAATTTCTCATTCTTCAGCCCAGACTCACGAATGCCTCTTCAGCTTTTCAAGCATTGATGGATTGGGTTTTCATCCATATATAACAAAATCTGTTCGTGTTTTTAATGATATCCTCACGGGTTGAGCCTCCCCACCACTTGAAAACTTGCGTTAATTTATGTGGACTGTAAATGCAGATTTTGCATTCATATTCGAGAGTTTTAGATAATATCTATAGTCTCTACCCAAAGAAGTTGAGAGGTTTTTTAGAACAAAGAAATTTAAAATCAATAAGTAAGCCACACAAAACAGGAATAACATCATGCACGCTCTTGTAGCCCTATTGATAAAATGATGTAAAATTACATAATGAAAAGACATAGAATGTCAACAACATTTCGATAAGATATGAATGCAGTAAAGGTTGGACCAACTGGAAGGAAAGTCTAACATGTAAAGTATCTGGAAAGAAAGATGTGCACAACCTTACTTCTATTTTCGCAAATTGCAGTAAAGTATGGGAATATTGGGTGCATAAATCATGTAAAATGAGCCCCAAAATTCCTATGGATCGAGTATTAGATAGCAAAAGTGATATCCACATTAAGCGTTTTCCAATAGAAACAACATGCATCAGATAATGTTTTACATTGAGTGAAGTAGTGATCGGACCTCATTATATGTGGTTCTTCCTTTGCTTTCCACTTTCTCGCAGACTAGACAAATGCAACCAGAAAATATTAGTCATTATACAACTTGTAGTTATTCATCAAAATTAGTTTCATGGATACAAACTTAAACAATTGAGCAGCAAATACCTTTCATGCTAAACTGGCGCAATCCTCTACTACTCTTATCGCCTCCACCTGGTGCTGCTCGCTGACCTTTCTTCTTCTTTCTGAGATTGTTAAGGATAATGCTAAGTTGTAGTGTAATTAAAACCATGAAACACAAGTGGACAAAAAGATTCACCGGGTATCTATACTAAATAGAAGGTAGTGTTTCAACATGTAAGAAAGGCAAACAACATATCACCAAGTTGCCAAGGACCTTGCAGTCCAATGGCACTGCTTTGGCTCTCCCAAACAAGGGGTCACGTGTTCGATTCCCAGAATGGACAGTAACTCTACGAGTTTTAATAGGTTGAGAATGTATGATCAAATACTACATTGTAATAGAGTTATTAGTCTTCAAAAAAAACATATCACCACGTTCTAAAGCTAAACTCAAAACCCCCACACAAAAGAATCTCATAAACACATGTAAGCTTTTCTACCTTTGTATGTTTCAAGCCGACTAGCCCAACTACTATGAAGATTAGTAAAAGTTGTGATCTTAAATGTATATCAATAACCCTCCATCTGCACCCCAGGAAAATTTGAAGGGGGGAAGTAAATAATCGAATT
Source organism: Cuscuta campestris (assembly GCA_900332095.2). NCBI lineage: Eukaryota > Viridiplantae > Streptophyta > Magnoliopsida > Solanales > Convolvulaceae > Cuscuta > Cuscuta campestris. Next base: position 91,418 of record OOIL02004738.1, on the reverse strand, counting down.
TCCAAAAAAAAACAAGCAATTTACGAAGTTCAACACTTGAACTAACCAAAAAAGAATTTCAATGGCAAACAAATTCCTGGAATAGGTAATTACAATAAGCTAAAATGGAGAATGAAATGGCTGACCCAGCAGTGGGTTGAGATCGGGCATCATCACGGTGAACATCAAGGTTTTCTGAGCGATCAAAAGTGCCGTTGCTGACAGGAGTGGCCAAGGCAGCCTCGCTCCGGCTAGACGGCGGCGACCCAACACTGCCGCCGGTGGAAACAGATTGACTAGAAAATGTGGTGCCCCATGACCTGGTAGCGCCGCTGCTGCCTCCGATCGATGGGTTTTTCTCCCCATCTTCCAGATTATTCACCATCCCTTCCAAAACTCATCAAGCTCGCGCCCACCTCGAATAAAGCCCCGGCGCAAAACCCCAAAAATAAATTAAAATAAAAATTATAAATCAACGGACTGCTTGAATCCTAATGAGGCAAAAATAACCTAGAATTCGAGGAGATTTGGGGAGTTTTCTGCAGATTCAAAAATATCATCTAATTAAAAAAAAAATAAAATCTTGCGATTGCTTGCTACAATCCCAGGACAGGGCGGCCGGGATTAAGTTTCTTGAAATTGGCAGGAATTATGTAGAAAACAGACAAGATATATATAGAGAGAAAATGGGGTTTGATGGAGGAAAGGCAGGGATGGATTTAAACCCAGAGAGGTTGAGCGGGACATTTCTAGTTAACCGTGAAGTAAGTCTGGGCCACACCGGTTATCCTCTGCGGCCGTTTACCAGCCCTGCTTTGCCTCTTTGACAGCAAGCTTTTCTTTTACTCCAACCTGCTCAATTGTATAGACTTCTTCTCAATTGCATTTTGTTCTTAGTTGTTATTATTGAAAATCTTATTGGGCATGTTTGGTTTTTGGCATTTGGGATGACTTTTGGCTGTTTTGACCCATTTTAGCATATTTGACTGGTCAAACCGCCAAAAAAAGTGTTTGGTAGTTGACTGCAAGAGTTAGCACTTTGAACCCGAAAAGCCAAAATTTAAAAAGCTACAGGGATAGCATTTCGGTTTGGCTGTTGGAAAATAGATTTTTTTATTATTTGTTATTGTATGTAATTTTTGTGAATAAAAAAATTATTATTTATTGCGTAATTAAATAAAAAATGGTATTCAAATAAATATATAAATAAAAAGTTGATAAATAAATAAGTAAATAAAATAATAACTAAGAAAATAAATAAGTAAATAATATGTATATAAATAAAAAAATAAATAATAAATAGTCTTTCCCCATGTAAATTTCATGAAGCAATTTGCGAGGAAAAAAATCTGATATTTTTAAGATTTTGGTGTAGAAATAAACAAATTATAAATTTAAGATCTACATCAAAAGTTTTTTGAAACAAAATATAATACTCCGTATAATTATATCATTCTATCAATTGATTGATAAAAACACATAAATAAATAAAATCATAATGACTTTAGAACAATATAGCTTAAAATTTTATTTGAGAAAAGAAAGAATATATATTCCTAAGCATGTTATACCATATAATTATATAGGTGAAAATTTCATTAAATTAAATTCAATTTATAAAAGCTATTTTGAAGAAGCTAAGTTTGCCAAACATTTTTTATCAACAGCCAACATAATCGATTGGTCAAATCATCCAACTCAACCCGTCGTTCAAACCAGCCAACAAGAACAGCTATATGAACCGCTGACCACTAAATTCCAAATAGGGCCATTGTTAAATGAACTTGGCATATTATAGGTCACCTATGGTATGAGTACCTAAATTTGATAATTCCACCCCATTCTAGCATCCCCTCCTTAAATTATTGATTTGGCACTGCTAAGACAATTTAAGGGCATGAGGTGCCAGCGTGCGGTGCATGGAAGCAGGGGTTTAGGGGTAACTCAATTTTATCAACGGAGTACCATAGAGGTCGCATATCATAATATAACCTTGAATTACTATTTAAATTTTGAAATAGCTAGTTGCAAACAACTAAATTTACCAAATATTTTTAATAATCAGCCAACATATCCAAGCGGTTTAAACATCTAAACTCATGAGCTAATTAGAGCCGCTGACACAAGCAATCAACATCGGACAACTAACTTCCAACCAAAACATATATACAGACACATAAATCAATTAATAAAAATAGATGTATTATTTATACATATATTTAATCAAATGAATACATTTTTATTGTTATTTATCGCACATTGATAATAATAATAATCAAGTAAATAATAACAACATTATCCAACAAAATACATTTAAGATATCAGTCCATCATTGGATAGTACATTCATCCGAGTTATTATACATTGTATCAAATATCTAATATATGAGGCATTACTATATTATAAAAAAACTATTATACTTTTAAATTTTGTAAAAAAATATTAACGATGTGAGTCGGGCTAATATATGCTTTGTTTGTACTTATTATAGGTTAAAAATGTATAAGTGCGGGTGGGTATTTAAGTAAGGTCTGTTACATTCAATTTTTTTGATATGATTTACTTCAAGAGTACTCATATTTTTATAAGATAATCTGTTTGCGTGATGAACATGATCATTAATTAAATAAAAATTGTGTTGCTTATTCAATATGTAGCATAAAATAATGATGTTTGGTTGTCCGTGAAAAAATAGAGTACAAAAATGATATTTAAAGATTTGTTTTTCGAACAACTATTTTTATTATTAGCATTTAATGTGATGCATTTTTAATTTAAATTTTTTTTTGAAGGAAAAAAAATCACATTTTATACAAGAAAGTAATAATTAAATTTCTTTAAAAAATTCAGTGAAATTGAAGTCTCAAAAAGAGTTGACGATAGGGTTTATGCGTGGGGGAAGTAAATCCTGACTTTTATCTTCTCCCTCCAAACACAAATTTCACAGAGCTGAAGCTACCAAATAAAGCTTCATTGTTTTAAATCTGTGAATTCGGAGCCGAGATTGAATGAATGGCTCTGTTGAGAGCTTCTTCTTCATCTTCAATGCTCAGAAAATCCATTCTACTCATGGCCAATCGCTGTTTTCTCACCCAATGTCACGCTAGCGCCCCGTTTCTCTCTTCCTCTTCGTCTACTTCTCCTCCATCACTTCTACTAACCAAATTCAGGTGTTTGTGCATTCTTTTTCTGATTTTTTAAATTTGTATTTAATCTTGTATTTCTGTCAATTTTGGATTAGTCAAGTGCTATATTGTTGGACACCTCACAGATAATTTATTCGTACAAGAAAATATCTTATGGGGTTATGCGACGTATTTTGGCCATTATTATGGCCTATAGAGCGCTCTTAAAAAGTGTGTGCAACTTGGGAAAGATTTAAAGAGGGGATTTCTCTAGGGGCAGTGTGTGGATTGTTTGTGAAATGGTGTGCTATTGTTTCAGGAGAAATGGTAGCTTGAGACGGCATCTGAATAGGAATTTACTTAGTTGTGTTCGATGGACTAAATCATTTATGTCATCAAGACTTGTTATGGAAGCTCTTCAAGAAAGAAGTGCTTCAAATGACTATGGGTCTGAACAGATTCAGGTGACAAATGGTCTCATAAGTTTTTAATGTCTCGCTGTCTCCATGTGTTTTACTTTTGTAATTTTTAATTGTGAAAATTAAGATGAAATTAATGATTAGGTGTTAGGGGCGCATTGTATGTGTTAGCTAGTTCTGTGTTTACTTAACCACGTTTGTTATAATTCCTCTTTGATGTTGTTATTATGCTACTGTATTTCTTGGAACTATAGCCCAAACTATTTTTCAACTATACGTCTATACTATTCAATATTCACACCACCTTTCACATTTGGATACCTAATCGTCTCCTTCAAATATCATCAAAATTTTCAAACATATCCAGTGTTTTACTTCCTCTAAAGCTCCCATTTCCCCATTTTCCGGGGTCTTACTGCAAGCAGTCACTCTACTCCGGATAGAGGTAGGTTCTGCTCACATCTCTGATTTCACTCGCCCCAGAGCAGGGGTAGATTATTAAATAATTTAGTCCTAGGATGTGGTTAGTTTTTTCTGTTAGGTTCTATATACTAAGCCAAAAGATGCAATTTAACACTGGATATGAATACTGCTCTTAAAATATAGCTCCCTTTACTTCCTGTGGTGAAGTCACAAAATGCTGATAGACCATTATTTTTCCGCCAGACGTTACCCTCTGGTTCAACATACTGAAATGGAGGAAAAACGATGGTTCTCACTCTCTCTTTGGTTATGCTTGTTTTTTTCCTTCACTTTACTTATAAACTATCCCTTTTAGGTAGTCAACACATTTCAATGAATTCAACACATTCACACAGTTCACCAAAAATAGTAACTCCACGAACGGAACCTTAGACTAGGCTGGGATGGTATAAATTATCAAGCCAGGTGGGCTTTATACTAATTGCTTGTGGGGATTATGGTAGATAAAAATATTGCCATATATATATATATATATATATATATATATATATATATAAAACTGTAGCAGTGAAGTTTCAGCTAGGATAGTGTATGTGCTGTTATGTGCTGCGAACAAACTGATATTTTCACTCTAATGCTTCTTATGAGTAAAGTTTTTCATATTCACGGGTCTTATCAAGAGAGTTTCTTTCTTCTGTAACAGTTTTATCTTTTAGGCTGAGAAGCCAGGACAAAGAGAAATTAAAAAAAGAAAGATCTTTATATGTCCATGTTGTTTCAGTACCCATTTGAACATTGTTCAAATGTAAACTCCCTTTCAGAATGGTGTAAGATTCTCTGTTGTATCAACATGTCAGAATCTAATTTCCTTTCAGGTGTTGCAAGGTTTAGATCCCGTACGAAAAAGGCCTGGAATGTATATCGGCAGCACTGGAACTCGTGGCTTGCATCATCTGGTATGCTATGTTTTCTTTTTGTTTGTTATTCACTGATTTATATTGACTGGACAGAGTGTAATAATTATTTTATTTATTATTCATTCCACCACTTGAGGTATATGAAATATTGGATAATGCTGTAGACGAAGCTCAAGCAGGCTGTGCTTCAAGAATAGAAGTCGTCCTGCATCTCGACAATTCAGTGAGCATCACTGACAACGGTCGCGGGGTATGAACTGTTTATTTTTCTCTAGAGAATAATGTGTGACATCTCGTCATAAGAAAGATGTGAAATGAGCAAGTGTCAGATCTAGCTGAAGCTCAAATTTTCTAGGCTCTTTTGTGATTGAGTGGCACCATAAAATACCCTGCATAACTTGATTACACACCTTCTCATTGGAATATTGAGGCTTTTTTGAAGGATTATTGGTCTGGTACTGCAACTTATATGTAGCAAATATTTGATGTCCTCTTTAGTTTGATCCAAAATAAGTCGAGTTAGTTCTCATATGCACTCTCATTTCAACTTGAGTATGCCGATAAGATAAATAATTGAGTGGGTGTGTTAATTGCTTATAGCTAAGTGAGTAAGATGATGCATACCAACTTTTTTTATTGCTGTTATGTCTTCACATGTTTTACTTTGCTTTCCAGATTCCAACTGACTTGCATCCAACGACCAAAAAATCTGCTCTGGAGACTGTTTTGACGGTAAATTTTCACCAACTACAAAAATCGCTCTTCACTATCGTGAGGGAACTTTCTAGTGGATGGTGGGTTTTATACGGCTGTGGAATTCCACCTTTAATTTAAGACAATAGAATTTCAGTGTAGAACGCTTTACCACTGAGCTAATAGCCTGTCAAGCGTGCCTTCCTCTGGGGTGGGTGCTCATGATGCCAAAGCCCATGTTGCCGGGGGGGGGGGGATTCATGGGATAATGGGATCCTCTTAACTTGTTCCGACCTAGGATAATAAGCTCATGAATTTGATCTATGTGATGGCCAACTGAGATACCAACAAGCATTGTGTTAAAAATAAAAAAAAGAAACACAGAGTTGGCCATCATTAAAATTCTTGTTTAATGATATTGGCGAGAGACCGCTGAAAAGTGAAGACGAAGTGGTGGGACCCAGTTTTTTGGCATGTCATTAAAGGAATATTGAAATTATTGTCTTCTTAATTCCCATTTTAAAAATTAATGTTGATCTTGTGATAAACTGTTGTTTATTTCATATGATTAAGTGTGTTCTTTGAATTAAGTTATGGACCCAGATGGCATCCTTCCTTCTATGACTTGATTACACTTCATTTTTCTGTTAGTGTTTGGATTAAGAGATTATTCAATCATCGAAGTAAATGTCATATACTAATATTAGCAATCATTTATACAATTATACCAGTTTATACAAATGAGAAATGGTGCAGGTTCTGCATGCAGGTGGCAAGTTTGGAGGCACAAGTAGTGGGTATACTGTCTCAGGTGGATTGCATGGTGTAGGCCTTTCTGTTGTTAACGCACTGTCGGAGGTAATTGTCTATCGTATCTTATATTCATACATGCATATCTCTCGCTGGAATATTTTCAACTCACTTTGGCGGTCAATTTCAAGTCAGAGGGGTTTTTACTGCTTCTTTAATGAAGGGTTTCATTAGCCTCTGTGCATATCCTTCAAGGCTTCATAGGTCACAATGATTAACATGATCTTATTTATCCTTAATGCGGGCTTGCATTTAATAACTGTTGAAAAGCGTGTTCCAACATAGTATGGGACCTTCAGATTATTGAAGTGATGCCAAAGAATATGAAATCATGCGAAAGTACATATTTAAATGTTCAAGAGTGTGATAAATACTGGTAAATATTAACGGTAAACTTTGATAAAGATTTTAAAATCAGATCTTGAATACATGAAAATAGAAGGAATAGCATGAACACATTTAGTTTTATTTAATACCAGGAAGCACTTCTAGAATCGTTATTGAAATGCTAAAAATGATAGAAGTGAAATTTAATTTGAAAGAATGACAAAGATTTTACATAATTCTTCATATATTTTCTTAAGAGCATGTGCTGCATTTATTGTTCTCTACTTTGTCAACTTCATATATATTGTAGACACTTCCCTTTTTATACCTAAGTAAGCTAACTCAAACATAGTTTCTTCTTAGGCGTTTTAGGTGTTCTCAATTATATTATTTAATATATAAAAGCTTTACTAGGGTTCTAAACCAAATGTTTAAGTGGACATGCGAATATTTTAAGGCTTGAACATTGTAATTTTCAAAGAGAGTAAATAGGTTTTAATTGGTAGGAGTTCTCTCTCCTTGATAAAAAATATAGTTGCTTTTGGTGATAATCTTAAGTGCTTATTTCTGTTAAGTCCGATAAAAAGCTCCATTCAATAAAGCTGTTTGCTTGTAGTTGACTACTTGACTTAGTTACTGGGCACCCTAACCACTGTTCTTATATGCTCTTGTTAGACATTAAGAAACTCCATCAATAACCTTAATTGAGCATTAAATCTTCTCACAGGAGTTAGAGGTAGTTGTCTGGCGTGATGGTATGGAACACAAACAGAAGTATTCCCGTGGGAAGCCTACAACAGATTTGATTTTTCATGAGTTATCAGCTGAGCAGAAAGAACGTCGAGGGACATCCATACGATTTTGGCCTGATAAAGAAGGTTGTTAATAATAATAATAATGATAATAATAATAATAATAATAATAATATTTTCCTTTTTCTTTCTTGGGGTCTTTGATTTGCACTTCTGCTTCATCTTAGTATGGCTTATCATACATTTATTTTTTGATAAATTGCAAAAATATGTGTATGATATTTGTGTGGAGGGGGGATTGTTTGGTGCAGTGGTGTACCTTCATAATTTCAGTAGTGGCTAGTGTTTTTTTAAAAACAACTATATTTTCTCTTTTTTCTTTTGCAATTTGTCAGATTTTAGTGTTTGAGGCTTTGAGCTGTTGACATGTTTTTCTAACTTGACTGTTTATCCAGTGTTCACAACTGAAATAGAGTTTGACTACAATACTCTGGCTGGACGAATTAGGGAGCTTGCATTTCTTAACCCTGAGGTATTTTTGTGCATGATTAATTCAAAAGCGAACTGCATTCTTTGAATGTGCGAGTAGCTAATATTGCATCATTAAGGGAATTCTTATTTTTAGGATACATAGTTTTCCTTCTGCTATTTCTTGATCTAAACTCAAGGTTTAAGTAAATTATATTTTGCTGAACTGTGGTAGATGATTTTGTATCAATTATTCCGCAATATGAATTTATGCTATGCTATCCAATTAAATGTTCTGAATTAGCTTATTATGCATGGGAAGAACTTCACATGCTGATGTTTGCTTTTGTATATTTTCACTTACCATTTACTCTGGTTTGCAGCTAACTATTGCCCTAAAGGAAGAGGATATAGACACAGAAAAGAACCAATGCAGTGAGTACTATTATGCTGGAGGTTTGGTTGAGTACGTGAAATGGTTGAATGCAGATAAGGTTTGCTTATTCGCTATATTATTTTTTATTGTTTCATGGGTACTGTTCTACTTTTTGCATCATCCTTGTGCATTTATTATTATGGTCTATGGATCTCTTGTGCTCACCACATTGTGGTTATGAATAATGATGAATGTGGAAAGTTATTTTGTTTCTGGTCAATTTGTGACCCAAAACATCTTCCTGCACCCTAATCCCAACGATGTCAAGGGTTGGTGGCATGAAGCTTTTACGGTCTTTTGATCTTCTGAAAATCAGTGGCAACTGACAGTTTTACGCATTATGCCTTTCTTGTTGCAACCTTCTTATGAAGGAATAATGACATTAAATTTCAAACGATCATCATAAAAGGTTCTTTCCACCAAAGTTATCAAGGCGTCGCCTAGGCGACGCCTAGGCGTCTGGGCGAGATATTGGGGACGCCAGATTGGTCGCCTAGCTTTTTCCGCCTAGAATTTGACTTGTCATCGATTAAAACGCGGCACGTTACCTGGAACGATCTGAATCGCGGCAAAGATCCGGAAATTGAAGATATGGTAAAAACATGGAGTCGAATCGTATAATCGTCCAATTCAGGCACATTCGATCTTTGAAAATGCAATGCGGGTCGGGCAAGGAAGTGAATTTGCTTCTCGTTGGCTTAATTAAAAGATTTACGAGTAATTGCCGGCTACTTGCGGGTTACGACCCATTAAAAAGTAAAAGGAACAAGACTTTGTGGGTCGGGTCGGGTAGTTTATACGCCGAATTTTTTTTAGAAAACATAAATGGGTAGTGGGGGTACTGTACACTGGGAACTACTCTAAAAGTAAAAAGAAACAAGACTTTGTGGGTACTGTATCTGCCCTTAATTCATTTATGGAGATGGAGTAGTGGGGGTACTGTACTGAGAACTATTCTGAAGATTGCAATTAATCTAATTACTCGTACTATTATATACCTAAGGGTTTTTTGTCTTCATCTCGTTTGGTATCTGACTTGATGAGTTGCTGCTTTGAATTTTTTATACTCCCTATTTAGTATTTATATATTATCAACATTTTGGTACTTATTTTTTTTAGTATCGCTGTACTATTTAATCTTTTTATTTATTTATTTCATACTATGCGCGTTTACATTAGTACCTAAAAAATTATCAATATTGCCATATCCCACTCGCCCAAGGGACGCCTAGGCGGGCGCCTAATCGCCAGGCACCCAGAAGGTGGTCTAGCGCCCGGCCTCGCCTAGTCGCCATAACAACTATGCTTTCCACCTACATTTAACAAATCATAAGAGGCAATTCACATTGAATGTGTTTTTGAATACTTAGATTTTTGCTTATTGGTAAGTTTAAGCTGAGCCAACCCCACCTAGTGGGATAAGTCTTTGTTTTTGTTGTTTGTTAGTTTAATCTGCTTTTACAATTTTGGTGTTTCGTAAGCAAAAACAAGTTTTTTCTTATTCCTTATTTAAAGCAGCTTAAGCATCATACAGTCATACCAAAAGCAAGTAGCTAACTTAATATTTCATATTTTAAACAATTAAATCTCTATTTCTTAAAGCAAGTACCTACATGATTGATGTTCTACTTATTGATTTTGCAAAATCAATCCAAAACACTCCCACAGTGGTAGTCATGTCCATTACAAGATTAATGTTCTAAAATCAACATGAACATCATGTTGCTTTATGATAATTGCAGAAAAACATTTCCATTTTCCAAGATGACAAAATATTATTGCCTCCGGTCAATTTTTGCTAGGTCTAGAGCTGATTTTAGTCAAACTGTCAAGTGTCAGCTATTGAGAATTTCTTCATAATATCCTTTACAGATGTGAATGTTAACTGCTGAAACTTTCTTTCTATTTTCTCCAAACATTTGTAACCACTAACAGATTTCTGGTTCAGACACCTTTGCACGATGTGGTGGCCTTCAGAAGAGAAGTAGATGGCATATTGATTGATGCAGCTCTTCAGTGGTATTAATTTTAGCCTTTTGCTTCAGTTTACGTCTTTGCATTTTTTTCTGAGCTTTTTTACACTAAAGTTCACCATAAGTCGGCAAAAAGAATCTTATTTATGCTGTAACTGATTTTTGAGATTCTTAAGTAGTAACTACTTTAAAGTGCAAGTTAAAATTTGATGTTTTAAATCCATTTTTCTGTATTGTCTATTTAGGTGTTCAGATGCCTACTCAGATACAATGCTTGGATATGCTAATAGCATACGAACAATCGATGGTGGCACTCATATAGATGGTCTAAAAGCCTCATTAACAAGAACACTCAACAGCCTTGCGAAAAAGTCAAAGACATATAAAGTAAACCATACTCGTTCTCTTATGTTTGCCAAGAAACATGAAAACTTAATTCTAATTCATTTGTAATTTGGCTAAACATTAGAATTTAGTTATGTTTTAGTCAACCTAGTTTTAGTTGTGTATGCACTTACATACACAATCTAGGGATCAGCTGAATACTAATTTTGTAGACGTAGCCATTGTAATATTGGAATTAGATAAACCAACATTTCAAAACTGGAGTGTAGGTGATCCAGATATCTGAAATGATATTTTCACACTTACCCTTCTAATCGATTTAGAGGTAGTATGTTTAGACCTCTTATTTAAGAGTAATTTTACTTTGACAACACCATTCATGACACCAAGTTTCACCACACTGTCTCACAGATGCAAAAGACAGTCACACACAGTCAACACAGAGAGTACAGATTGTACGTGTCTCTGTGAGACTGGGGGTGGCGAACTTGGTGTCAGTGTAGGGTGACTCCATATCAATAGACTTAATGGAACAGGAAACATGATTGAACTATATTCTTTTGCTTGTAAGGAAACATGAACATTGAACTCCATACCTACAACTAAGTCTTTTACTATATTATTTTGCTTGTATGGAAGTTTTGTGAATTGTGATTGCTTTGTCTTCTGGTGAATACTTTTGACTTTTTATAGCTTCTTTATCAAAAATAAAAAAATATTGAAAAACACAGAATGCTAGAAATATAGAATAGACTAGTGCACTATTAAATGTTCTCTTTTATAAAACAACAGTGGTTGTGTGTCCATATTGATACTCATGAAGCAAATTGAAAGGAAATTTTTCTGCCCTCAACCCTCATTTTTAAATCTGAATTCACATCCTCATTATCTTTTGTTTATAAACACCACATTATGCTACATCTATTATACTATTTTCTTGAGGGGTGTACCCTAATTTGATCACATCTCAATTCATATCTTGGATTACCTTTGAAATGAATTTGAAATCATGCTCTTTTTCTAGTAAACTAGTACTTAGAAGAGCTCTCTGTGCTTATTTGATCTAAAAAACAATGAACTCTTTGTCCTTTTTCTCCAGGAAAAGGATATTAGCTTAAGTGGTGAGCATGTGAGAGAGGGATTGACTTGTGTGATTTCAGTCAAAGTATCAAATCCTGAATTTGAAGGACAGACTAAGGTATTCACGAGATGAGCCTTGACCTAGTCTGGGGGTTTGTCTGCAAATAGTTTTGGTTCCAATTTAATAAATCATTTCTATTTTGTTTATCTTTTTGTTTGTTTGTTTGAAGACAAGGTTGGGAAATCCAGAGGTACGAAAGGCTGTTGAACAAATTATTCAAGAGTATCTTACTGAATACTTGGAGTTGCATCCTGGGGTACTTGATTCAATTCTCTCCAAGTCTCTTAATGCCTTGAAGGTACCTTACCTGTTAAAATATGCCATATTAGTTCTCTGTAATTTTAGGCATGCAGCTGGTTTAGGTTCTTGCTTGCTTATATGCATTACATCTTTATAGCTCATATTTTTGGAATTTAGGCAGCCCTTGCAGCCAAGAGGGCCAGGGAGTTGGTAAGACAAAAAAGTGTCTTAAAGTCATCATCTCTTCCAGGGAAGCTTGCTGATTGTTCTTCAACAGATCCAGAGGAATCTGGTATGTATGGTTAGATGTCATTCCCTCAGTCCCTATTTCAGTTCCTGGTTTGACCAGGGACACAGCTTAATAAAAATGTTAAGAAGTGAAGTGTGTGGTTGAAATTTGTTTAGAAGAGAGAAATGTTGTAAGCCACATGTTACTATCCATCAAAGGAGATGTGAGAGTATTTTGGGATTAACAAAAAAGAAAGTGTAAAGTTTAAATATCGATTGAGGGAATACGGCGGTTTCCATTGTGGTTTACGATGGTTGGTGGGAACTTGTTTTAATGACGGAGGGACTCTGCAGTTTTTAGGGAATGCATCTTAGCTCCACCTGAACATTCACAACAAAAACAACCCAAAATAAACCCAACTATGTTGGGGTCTTAGGGGGGTCAAGTTATGTGCAGTCTTAGAGCATGTTCTCTTCAACTTATTCTAATTACTTACTCCGTATTATTTATTCCTTTTGGAATCGGAACATTTCAGATCATAAACAACTTTAAATATAACTAGAGTCAGAGATCTGACTAGACCTTAACGCTGTGTTTGGTTGGAGGTAGGAGAGGTAGGGTAAGGTCAAATTGAGAAGTTACCTTGTTTGGAGTGAAATGGAAGATAGGTAAGAGGAGGTGGAAGGAGGTAACGTTACCTCTGAACAGTGAAAAATGGGATACCGCCGAATCGGCGGTCAAAGGAGGTAAAACTATTTTTTTCCACTTTTCCCTTCTCCTATATCACACCTCTTCTTCTTCAACGGATTCAACCCTCTGCTGCTCAATTCTTCATCTCTAGTGCTGCAACTCTCCCACGCAGATCTCTACAATCAACAGATCCCAGGTTTGTTTTTTTTCAAATTCCAGAGCCGGTGATTCCAATTCTAGCGCCGCACTTTTTTTCTTCCTTTTTTTCTAGCGCAGGTGATTCCAATTCTAATTCCTAGCGCCTGGTGTTTTTTTCTTCCTTTGGTTCCAAATCGGCGGTCTGTTTTTTTCCTTTTTTTCGTTTTTTGCTGTTTTTCTATTTTTTTCGTTTTTTGCTGTTTTCTTCATTTTCTTCTCTCTTTTTTGATTTTATCTAATAAATATTCAGACAAGGATATTGTTAGAGTACATCCCACATCGGAAAATCCAAGAGAAAATAATCGGTATATAAGCTCTAGAGTTGAACTAACTAATCGATTGAATTCAATCTTTTAATGTGGTTCATCTCAAGTGTCTTATTTCCCAATCCAGTTGTCCATACCCATCCTAAATTCTATCATGGTATCAGAGCAGGTTTTGGCCCACCTCGTTTGTCAAGTTGTCCGTCTAGACGTTCATTCCTAGCGGCCCGTTTGTCTTTAGCCCAGTTGTCCGTATGGAGTATGTACCCAACGGCCTGTGGCCTGTTTGACCCGATTGCACGTCTGGAAGTCCATACCCAGTGGCTTGTGGTCCTTTAGGTGTTGGCACTCAAAAAAAAAAGTCAAGGGAATGGGAGTTCATTTGCAAGTGGTCAATCGGTTAGATTCAAAATGGCCCGGTTGTCCACTTGAGGGGGAGTGTTAGAGTACATCCCACATCGGAAAATCCAAGAGAAAATAATCGGTATATAAGCTCTAGAGTTGAACTAACTAATCGATTGAATTCAATCTTTTAATGTGGTACTAATTTTATTATTTTACATACCTTACTTTACCTAATAAATATCCAAACACAATTTTTAATTTATTACCTCACTTTACCTACCTTTTATTACCTACGTAATAAAATTTTACCTACCCCAATCCAAACATACCCTAATAAAATCAAATCAGTTCCAATTAGTTAGGACGAAGATAACATGCTCTTACAATCTTAGTCCTGTAAAAGTATAGATTGTTTCCAATGGACAAGATGCATTTTTGCATTTACTACCCAAAAACTTCATAGAAAGTAAGAAGCAAAGAAAGTTTAAAGTGCCATTTGATTTAGTTCATTATTTGCCAAAACGGAAACATCGTTACTTGTTAGTAATGACTCTTTTAACTTTTCACTTCTACTGGACGGACCTCTGAAGATTGTGAAATTGGGAATTGAGTATTGATAACAAAGCTTAAAATTTAATACTGACCTTTTTTTGCAAAATTTCTATCCCTGGCTCATTGGGTTATATTCTGAACTTCAGTGTGGAAATGTGTTGCACTATCTTCCAGCTTTGGCTCAATAAATTGCTTTGCTTGGCTTTGATCAGTGTCATTTATGCATAGATGTTAAGAGTACTTAAAAAGTACTCCGTATTAACATCAGGCTCATGCCCTGTTATTATCTCATATCTTTTGTTGTCTTTCAATTGAAGATAAACAATACATAATAGGAATAATATCCATCAAAAACAGTGTTTATATCTTGAAGACCCAGCGCCTGAAATTTTGCCTAGTATATTCTGATAAATTTTTCATTACGAAGGAATGAATAGGTGGAAAATACGTCACCACTTTTGCTTATTGCGGGGTGGTCACTATATTGTACGGAGTCTTCACAGTACTTTCAGCTTGGAGTACCTATACTATTTGTGCAAAGCTTATATCCCAGTTGTTTTTGAGGTTAATTGGTTTTTTTGCATTACAAATTTATTATACTCACTAGTCACTCCATCCCTAAATAAAAGCACACTTTGACAAGCCACAGATAAGAAAACAAGAAGTGCCTGGCTGAGGTTTATTTGGATAAGATAGAAGCAATATGAACCATATAATGATTTACTTCAAAAGGAAAAGGAAATGGTTGGATTATTTTGGTACAGGTAAAAGGTGGGAAGTTTAATTAATAATTTAGGGAGTATTTACCAATTACCATATTCTAAAACTTCATGGCGTTATCCTCCAGTATTACATGCAACAAAGAATTGTTTCTTTTTATCAAAATTTGTCAGAGATATTTATTGTGGAAGGGGATTCGGCCGGTGGAAGTGCTAAACAAGGCCGTGATCGGCGGTTTCAGGTGACTATTCTTTCTATATATCTTTCCAAACAGTATTCTAGTTGAAGCTTGGTATGAAACCACATAGGATAAATAATAAAGCGTCACCAGCCTTAAGATACTCCTTTTGCCCCAAATTAATCTTCCCAGTTACTATTACAGCCTCTCGATAACTTATGTTTGTAAGCCTGTTTTCATTGATCATTTGATAAAACAAAATATTATTGTAACCTCTTGTTTTGTAGAACTTTTGATGTATTTTAGTGTAATTTGTACCTTTTATTTCTATACCCAATTTGTAAATAAAATCATTTTAAAAAATCTGAGATTTTGCACGTTCTTCTAAATGGGAAAAATAAATTGGGGCGGAGGGAGTATGTTATTGCGTAAATTGTGTGGTTGAATGAACCACCAAGTATGCAATTAAATAATTAATAATGTTCTTTTATTTTTTTATATGAAAGTTCATGCACTAAACAAATAGGTGATTGATGGTTTAAATTTCAAGATGTCTTAAGTGACAATTTTCTACTAGACCAAACCAAACCATCGTACCTAGTATATCCCACCCCACGGATCTGAGAGGTCATTTCTGAGAGGGCCTCTTCAAACAGTGATACATGGTGTGACTCGTGTATAACCATACTAAAAAAAGGTCTTTTATTATAAATTGAAACCATGAAAGCAAAGAACACGGCAATGTTTACTCAACAAAACCAAATCAAAAGTGAGCTAAGAGTGTCCCCCAACGCTCACCCACAAATCCCAAGAGGACTCAACAACACTTATTTGGCCTCTCCAAGGATTCATTTTGCGCTGCCAAAACCAACCTCAACTGACAACTGCTCAACTTCCAAACCCCCCCTCCCTCGCCAACTGAAATGCTCTCCACTCTTCTAACTGGGGTTGTTGCATCTCTTGCTAACATGACGGGCTGTCTAATAAAAGCTGTTTTGTAGAATACATTGTAACTCGAGGAATCAAAATCTTAAGTCATGTGTTTGTGCAGGCGATTCTTCCTTTACGAGGTAAAATTTTGAATGTTGAAAGGAAGGACGAGGCTTCCATGTACAAAAATGAAGAGATCCAGAATCTCATTCTTGCCCTAGGACTTGGGGTGAAGGTGCTCATTTTTTAAAGATTTATTCTATTTCTTCTCAATTTTTGATGGGCACGTAATTGAGCGCTTCATTTTTCAAGTGTGACTTTATTTTAGGATTATTTTTTTCTCATTTCAGGGAGAGGATTTTAAAAAGGAAGCTCTGCGTTATCATAAAATTATCATTTTGACTGATGCTGATGTGGATGGCGCTCATATTCGCACCCTGTTATTGACTTTTTTCTTTCGATATCAGGCACGTGTCTTTCGTTGCATGTAATGATCAAAAGATGATTCGTCAAAGAAATTATTTAAGAGAATGAAACCACCATTTTAGAATCCCCCCCCCAGATATTTGAGATTATGCAATGTAAGACTTCTGTCTTTCATATTGAGGTAATAGTCCCTCCCGTTAAAACTAGCATTTAGTGGTATCTGCAGAGTTGAATGCCCATAATGCTCCCATCAACCCTATTGTGGTAGCAGGAAAGACTAAATATATCTAAAATATAACAATTGAGGGACAAAATTTACAAAAATTGAAAATTATTACATAAAGCCAAGGAATTGGGGGATTAGAAGTGTGAAATTCCCTCGAGTGAATTATATACAAGGCTTGTTAAAAATACCCTGATCACACTCTTTTATTGGTTGCAGAGGGCTTTGTTTGATGAGGGGTGCATTTATGTGGGTGTTCCTCCTCTATATAAGGTTTGATCTCAGTTGGGTTCCCACCTACCCAAAAAAAATCTGTCCTGAAATATGTCTATGTTGTAATTCGTCCTTGTTCTTGATTCGTTTAGGTTGAACGGGGAAAACAATCGCACTACTGCTTTGATGATGCAGAGCTTAAGAAACTCCAGGGTTCTTTCCCCTCAAATGCATCATATAACATCCAGAGATTTAAAGGTGAGATTCCTCTTCTGCTCCCCGAATTTCAACTTTGACAAGTCTTATACGTGTTATCAATTATTGCTAGCTATTATTCATTTTTTTTATAAAGCCCTCGTTTACATACATTTATGTGAGAGCCTGGGTCTGCCTTGTTAACTTTGTGTAGTCTGTTATTACCTGGTACTTGATAGGGCGCAATGGCATTGTTTGATCCATGTAGCTTACCCCACCTAGTGGGATAAGGCTTGGTTGTTGTTGTTGTTGTTACCTGTTTGTCTAAACAAAACACAGGATTAGGAGAGATGATGCCTGCTCAGTTATGGGAAACAACCTTGAACCCAGAGACTAGGCTGTTGAAGCAACTTGTGGTTGGAGATGCTGCTGAGGCAAATGTTGTTTTTTCCTCATTAATGGGTACTCGGGTAAGTGAAGAATTACTCTGTTTCGCAAATGCCAAGAAGCACATATCTGCCCCTCCCTCCCCGCACCCAACTTACATTTTGTCACAAAAAATACTCATGAACTATTTGAGTGAAGCCATATACTCCAAATTTAATTTTATACCAGTCCTGGCTTAATTCTAATGCAAAAACAACCTGCTCAGTTAAGTCCCACCAGTGGGATGTGAGGCATAGAGATGGACATGGGACAGGTTGCCCACCCAAGCCCAAAGACCCGTCCATTTTTAAGTGGGCTCTGAGAAAAAATAAGGCTTGAAGTTCTGGCCTTGGACAAAAAGAAAAGCTCGTTTAATAAGTCACCCGGGCTTTGGGCAAGCCTCTCAAAGCTTAAGCCCAAACATATGTACTTAAAAAATTTACGAAGTGCAATTACAATATCATATATACATGTAGTAAATGTATGGAAAAAATTATGAGGTCTAATACTATATGCTAGACCTACCTCTTTTTTTTATGACTACCTTTATTTATTCTACTCCGGTAACTTTGTATAACTTACTATAATATGGGTGATCTGCGGCCAAGCTTGAGAGTCACTCTTGTCCCTAAAGTTTGTTCAAGGGTAGATGTGTTTGTCCCATGACACATTGACACAATCTCTTCTTTTTGGTGAAACAGGTTGATTATCGGAAGGAACTAATACGAAATTCTGCTAGCAAGATCAGCTTTGACCAGCTTGACATTTAGACCAGTTCAATTAGAAACACACTTTTTGGTGAGAAACTGAGAAGTGAAAAACTAGGAGGACAAGCATTATTGGAATTCCTTGCAAAACCCCACTACTTACCAAGGGTCTGCTTCAAGTTGGCATCAGTGGTTGGGTGAGTGAGGGTTACATTTATTTATAAGAACATGTGATGCATTGCAAGAGGTTTGTTCATTTTAACATAAACTTTGATGTGGGGTTTTTGTATTGGTTTTCTTTCCTTTGTTTGAATATCATCCACAAAGTTTTTGTTTTATAAAAAAAAGTATGTTTCGTCAAACTAGACAATACATAATACTCTATATAAAAAATAGGACTTAATGTACCATGTGCAAGGTTCCAATGACATTAACCCCCAATGTCATCCTATGACATGAACTCCGTTTGGGGTCCCTACGATGCTTCGTTCAAAAATTTGATAATTCCTACCCCATTTAACCCTCCCGGTAAACATTCTCCCGTCTATTGCACCCCACATAATGTAGTTGACTTTAGAGTCAAAATTTGACTGGAGGGGGGTGGGTTCGGGTGGGGTCGAGTTGGGGAGGGTTTAGCGGGAGAGTTAGGTGGGATAGGAACTATCAATTTTTTGAACGGAGTACCAAAGGGACCTCGGGTCATCCCATGTTGGAATCATGGTGATATACCATAGATAATATCACAACCTTCATTCATAATAAAAATACTACTTCCTCCGTCCTTAATTATTCACCACATTTGTTTTTTCAGCCGTCGCGGAAACTTTTGTTTATTTCGACGTTTTCATTGGTTATTTGATAAAATAAATATTCTTGACACCTCTTATTTCGAAGAACTTTTCATGTAGTTTTTTTATATGTAAATTTTATTTTATATTTCTATACCAATATGTAAATAAAATGAATTGAAAAAACTTGATATTTTGCCTTGGAAATACACATGTGGCAAATAATTTGGGACGGAGGGAGTAACTTTATCGGTATAACTTAAAATGTTTGATTAAAATTATTTTTAATTCAATTTACTTAATAATTAAGTATAAAATTATAAATAAGATATGGCTCATTATATTAATTTATCAAATGATAAATGGAAATATATGTTTGAAAATGTATCATGAAAGAAAATCACTTGACCACATGAATGGTTATTTGAATGTCTTAATTTAAGTTGTATGCTGTGGTTACAATGTTTGCATAATATTATTTTTAATTCATTATTTGAAAAATTAATATAATGAGTCATATCTTATGTATATAATGATAATATGAATGTCTTATTCTTTGAAAATTGGTGTAGAATTAAAAAGATAAAAATTATTACTCCCTCCTATCTAAAAAACACTTGTTTTGATTTTTTTAGATAAACAATGACATTCTTTTTCACAAATTAAATATAATTTAAATTAATAAATGTTATAAAATTTGATATATCAAAATTATATATTCTAAGACAAACTTAATTATAATGAGTATGTTTTTTCTTACAATTTATAGGAAAAAAGTGTCATTGTTTGACCAAAAAAATCAAAATAAGAAATTTTAGGTTTGAAGAGAGTATCATTCTAAAACTAAATTCATATGGCATTTTACGACATACGACATTTGACTGAACTTTTCTCAATTCAATTTATTGAAAAATTTAACCATCAATTCAATACAGAGTATCATTCTGAATCTGCACCCTCAAAAATCAAACTGTGTTCTCTTAGAACCCCAACAAAATAACGCCTAACTCCCCTGCCACCTTCATTCAATCTTCTGCACTGGTTCTTGGATAGCAGTCTTCGATGAAGATGGCGAGAAATGTTTTAGGAAGGGGAGGAGGATGTAAGAGCCCATCATATATATATATGTTAACGAAAGAGAAATATTCAAACTGAACGAATAACGAATACTTTGAGACGAGAAATATTCTCCGATTAAATCCTGGGTGGCAGTTATTCAAACAAAGAAATTGAAACGCAGATCAGATTGTCTGATGGTGGAATTATAAGACAACAAGAAAACACATTAAACATCCATAACCTAAGGTCTATCAAAAAAAACATACTAATGATCAAAAAACACAAGTCTGCAACTCTGCAGTTGTTTCCAGTTGCCACAGAGGAAACAAACTGATCAGTCCAGTATCTCCGACCAGGACGTCTGCCTGAAAGCATCAACCTGGTTAATCAAGCCGGCCAATGCCTTGTTTGGGAAAATGTTGTCCGCCTTCATCCTCTCGGCCATTCCATAGGCAGGAGCCTTGGCATTCACATATGCCTTTATAAGTGTTTCGAACTGCCTAAACCTGGAGGTATACCCTACCTGTCTCATTCTGTAGAATATCTTCTCGCAGTTGTGGACGTCCCCTTTCTTTGAGTATTCCTCCATAACGGTAGAATAGGTCCTGTACAGAGGCTTTGGTTTGCCCTTACTTGAAGCGTTTTTCAGTATGGAATCGGCACCTTCCAGCTCTCCAGCATTGCAATAGAGCTGAACAAGCGCGTCCCAAATCAATGGCCCTGCATTGCAATGGCTTTGCCCCATCCTCTTCACAAGCTCCTTTCCCTTCTCCAACATCTTGTTATCTGCATAAACACTCAATAAAACATTGTAAGCTTTTGAAGTGAGGCTTTTGGAGTTTTTGAACTTGGCTATCAATGCCTCAAAGGCCTCTTCTGCCTCGTCGAACTTCTTCAAACTTCCCCAAGCACGAATGGCAGACAGAGCCTCGTCTACCCTGGGTTTGGATTTGCAATCTTGCCAGACTCTGCTCACTTCATCAGCTTTGCCAAGGGAAGCATAGAGGGAGAGGAAATATGGGCGTGCGAAGCGGGTTTCCATCGCGTCGCCTCCTTCCATGTCCTTAAGTACAGCCTCGGCTTTCTCATTGTGACCACCGGCAATGTAGTATTTGGCTATTGATGCTTTTACGGAGATAGGAGGATCCATTCCCTCGCTTTTCATTGTCTCTATGATTTTTTCCATGCCGTCTATATCATTGGCTTGCCCCTTGACATCAATCAATACTTTGTATGTAAACCGAGATGGCTTCACTCCGTGTTTTTCCATGAGTATGAGAACATCTGCAATCTTCTTCTTGTCAGTTCTTTTGTAGAGAAGAAGCAGCTGGTTGAAAGCAAAGCATGAGATTGGGAAGCCAAGTTCCTTCATTTTATTGAATGTCTCTTCAGCTTTCTTCACATTGACTGCATAAACACAGTTAGCTAAGAAAGCTCGATATGCAAGTTCACCGCGAAATTCTTTTGGAATCTTCTGCAAAAAGGCCTCTGCCCTATGTAAATCACGCATTTTGGCAATTAAATCAACACGAGATGCAAAATCTCTATCAGTGAATTCAATCTCCTCACATGACTCCATCCACTCAGAAAGCTGTCAAAAACAAGAAATAGGGTGGTAAGGACAAACAATTTGGTTTTTCATTTTACTGCAAATAATGGGAAAATGCAGTAACCCCAAAAAAATACAGAGTATAATAAAAGAGATTAGGCACTGCCTCTTATGTTTCATAAATATTCAAATTTGATATGACAGAATATAATGATGAACGCACTATACCAAATTTAGCAAAACATACATAAAAAGCAAGTACTATAACAATTAGTATTAAGATCATAGAAGAAGAAAATTTACCTTCAGTGCTTTCCCAAACATGCGCCTTCTACGAAAGCCCGTCATTACTTCTGTTAGTTCCGAGCGAGTCAATTCATTCCCTTTGTTTTTCCATTTAGTCACGATTGAATCTACTGTTGATGCTGGATCATCCAAAAATTCTTTGAACAATGTTGATCCAAATCTTTTCTTGGCAAATGGGGTTTTAGTATCCACCAGATCCTGTGAATCCTCAATTCCATGCTCTAAATCATCAACAGCCTCATCAGATAGGTCTGACTCTGAGTCTGACTCATTTTTATCTAGAATATCATTTTCGGCTGCAAGAGAATCAAGATCCGAAAATCCATCTTCCGTCTCATCGCCATCCCGACCACTGTTCTTTGTTTCTGCATGTGAGGAGAATCTGCACGTGCCCCATAATGCTGCAGGCGAACTACCAGCCTTCTTATGGAAACTTTTTAGTGATAGAAACTTATGACTCTCGAATTCAGCAGGAGTATGAACTCCCACATCACAGTCTTCTGGTAAACTATTTGATACACATGGTATACCAAACCTAATTTGAGTACTTTCTATGCTCAACCTTTGCTTCCTGCAAAAGTAATAAATAACCAATTTAGTCAGTCTTAATGTCCAAGAATTTCCAGCAGGATTAGCCGCTTTGTACTCAGCAACAACTTATATAACAAATAAACAAATCTTTATTCAAATATGATGTAATTATACTCATGAAGAATTTGGTCATGTATCCAACTAAAATTTGACGTCATAACTAGGGACGGGAGCCACAAGCCATTGGATGAATTTAAAAAACCTTCACAAATATGAGTAGAAAACACTAAAACATCCTAAAGTATATACCATGGAAAATTTAGTCATGCATCCATCTTAAGTTCAACTTCATAACTAGGGATGATTTCCATTGGATGAATTAAACAATGGCAATCAACGCAAATTAAAAAACAGTAAGACTTCCCAAAATACAGTTGCTAGAGCTATCAAAGTTCAGTCCAGACAATTAAACTGCCCACATGGCCACATCTTCACAGGTTTCAGAGTTTGTGCCGAAACACTTTAAAAGTCCGGAAAACTTCTGGAGTAGCAAGGTATAAATTGAGCAAAATGTATATTTGATCCACATACTCACATCTGGAGCTCCTCAACCGCATTCAGAAGCGTAGTTGGCATAAAAATTCCCACTGTTCAAACTTCAGGTCATTTTTTTTAAAATTGTCACCTCCATTTTTCAAGGTTTTCCTAGATTTTTGGTTCGTTACAGCCTATAGATCTGAAATCCAATGCCCCGTACTGATTCTCACATTTCCCTATAAGCACTGTTTATAATTGCTCGTCGTATGCATACATGCATACATAGACCTAGGGTTATATGAATGTACTCATCGTACGAGAAATGAAATGAATCAAACGATAGTTCATCCATTGCAAGCGATTACCTGAGGGTAGCAGAAGCTCGGCGAAGCGCCCACATGGCGAAGTGCAAATTGAAATGAAGAAGAAAAAGAAGAAGAAGAAGAAGACTGCTTCTGAGAGGCTGAGCCAAGTGAACAAATCTGGATGGAAAAGCCCTAAAAACCCTACTAAAGAAAAAGGGTCCGAGTAATTTTCGTTATGCGTTTAACTACACCGGGTGACCGGGCAAGTCATCTCATCCGAAGTACTCCATCCATTCTTAGTTTTATTTAACAAAATCTCTTAAAATAGGAGTAGTAAAATGTATTAGTAAAAAAATATTTAAAAAAATAAATTAAAAATATATTTTAACACTAGCAATTTGGTATAAATTTTTTCTAGTAGTTTTTTTTCTAGTGGCCCATTGTGTCTATACCGCATGTCATTGTCACTTGAATCCCCACCGCTGACTTACTATGCTCCCACTGCAATGATGTGCCACTGATGCCGAAATCCGACATCGCTGATGTTGATTTTTCACCGTTATTGACGAAATCACACTCGATCTCTACCACTATCGACGATACCACCATCACACACTACATCGTCGTTATCGTAGTGTCACATTAATTGTCAACATAGTGTTAAGGGAAGACAAAATACCACAAATTCCTATATGATGTCAAAGTTACAATTTCAAATTGTCAAACAAAAGCGTAATACCCCATGCTGGAGGTGTAAAAATTTGACCGATAGAATATCCATTTGGCGTTCTTCTCATCATACATGTCATCCAAATAGCAATCTTTATTTACCTTACATGGCATTCAAGCGGTGTTTTTTGCATGACAATTTTTTTCTTAAAAGTTTACTAGAATTTTTTGGCTATTTGCATATTTATTTTTTATAAAATATATAGACATAATTTTTTTTATTTTCAGGGTATTAAATAAAAATTGAACTTTTTTTAAAATTGTCATACTTGTGTTGTCATTGCCTTATTTTTACACTTTGTTAAGATAAATTGAAGAAAATAAATACGGAGTATATGAAGAAAAGAACATGGCAATAGCCAAATGAATTTTAAGAAAAAATAGAATGAAAAAAAAGACACTTGGAAGCCACGTAGGATGAGAAAAAAGTAATGCTCAAGTTATAGTATTTATGCTCAAGTCATAAATACAAACTTTACACATTTCTTATTTATGTATTTTAATTTTAATTTTTTATTATTTAAAATCATTTACTCACTTAAGAAAGTGTACAATGACAAAATTGTGTAGAACATTACTTTAAAAGTTAGAATTAGCGATTTCAAAATCATATATAAGAACATACTATTAATTTTAATCTTTTCGACTTTCATTTTTTTTAAATCTTTTCGAAATAATTCATAAAGATGAACCTCATTCTTGAGGACTTTCTAAGACATGACTAGACGATCACCGAAAAAAATAAATTAAATTTTGTTCGCAGTGTCAAAGATCCAGTAATTACAATTATATTCGAGACGACAGTCTTCAATAATCAAATTTGGATCTTATTTTATTGTCACTCGTGCCTTTGACAACTTTGAAGACCCACTAGCCAAAATTATCTTAGGTAGAGATCATTCAAATGAATTCTTCTAATCCTCATTTTAAGTCTCCCAAACCCTAATCAATCAAACCCGATTTCGGTCATCGTGTATTGGAATTCTATTACCACCTGCAAGTCTGCAACAAGAATTCTGACCCCGGATCGATTTCGTGTTTAAGAGGGATACTTTTTCTGGATTAAGGTGCGCGGCTATGGATCCCGATGGGCTAACGCCAGCCCGGGATGATGTTGGTTCCGGCGGTGCTTTTCGGAAGCCGTCCAGTGATGCTGCTCACCGGAAATACCGTCGTCGGTCTCCAGCTGGCGGATCGTCCTCCGACGGTTAGTGAACGGATTTAGTTTCAAAGATTCATCATTTATGCCTCAAAATCGTTTCGCTTGCAATCTGATCTTCTTACCATTGCTGTCTATCATAATTGCACTTCGGTTTTGATGCGTCAGAGTGGTAGTTTATCACTTTATCGGTTATCTCACATAGTTGTAATATCAATTTGCTTACTACAGGAGTGTAACAGAATCGAGTCCAAAACTATGATATGAAGGAGAACAGTTAACAGTTTGGCAGTGAGCATAATAGGTGCTCACACAGATAGATATTGGTTATGGTGTGGTTTGTGGGTTGGGCAGTGATTATTGGCTAAATAGTTCAAGACACTTTTATAGATAATACAAAAGGAGCTTTTAGTGTGTTCAAGGATACCTCTAATTTAGCTTGTGGATCGAATATGGGGTTGTTTTTTCTTACTGGAAGTCTGGAATTCTTTTGATTACTGTAATCATATTATCATACGGTTAAAACTACACTCCATATATTTTGATCAGAACTTTATAAAGGATTCTGCAAAATTAGGTGTTTGATATTTGTGACCAGCAATTTAGTGGCCACTAGTTTTGTTCTGCAGTACTAATATGATAATATGGAATATGTTTGGATAAAATGATTAGTGTTATTTGTCAGGTAAAGGTGTATTTTTTTAATTGGCTGTTACAAATTTATAATGCACTTGAACTTTAACTTTATGTATTCATAAACAGAGTAGCATTTTTTTATTTTACTATATTGATATGAAGAAACATGTTTTAATCTTTCAGTAATGTAAACCTGTAATTTATAACTAGATTTCTAGCAATATCCCATCATCCCAGAGGCAGTTTTTAGTTTATGCACTGATTTGTGCTGATGCAGGTAGTCCTGCGCGGGAGAGAAGCTTGAGTCCAATTCCACATAGGAAATATCGTGATAAAAATGCTGATTCTCGTCGAAGAAAGGATGATGAGAAGGAAGGGAGAGACAATGGAAGGAGTTGGGAGTCACCCAGATATTCTGACCGACAATCCTCTAGGAATTCTCTTAGTCACCGCAAGCATGATAGTAATACAAGACATTGCAATGGAGATAATGATGAGAGGGATTATTCTAAGTCATATTCTCATCACCATCGGGACTCAAGTGGAAGAGATTATTCTGATAGAGGCAGTTCTAGTAAGAGGTATTCTAACTCTGGCATTGAAGATAGTATGCATCGAGAAAGGGATATGCGTAAGGAGTATAGAAGTAGGCATGATGAGAAGAAGGATCATAAAAGGAATGTGGAGTTGGATGGTGAAAAGTACACCAAAGATGATAAAAATAAATTTGATAACGAGGAAAAGCTCAAGGAGAGGCACATCCGTGAAAAAGATAAGTATGATGACAGAAAGTTTTCGGCAAGGAGGTCCAAATTTGATGATATTGATGGTGTCAGCACAGAACACGGAAAAGATGGTATTAGTACATATATTTTTTTCCCTGTTAGTGGCATATTAATTCCTTAGTTTATTTTAATCGTGCATCTTTTTATTATTATAAATTGGAGTAGATCTGAAGCCAGTAATGGCAGACAAAAAGCAATCTTCAATTTCAAAGCAAGGGCACGTGCCTTCTAGTGAAGTCACTTTGGAAGCAGGCGTGAAAGATTCTGATATAGATGTCGCAAAAGTTGCTGCCATGAAGGCTGCTGAATTAGGTATAAATTTGATTCAGATTGCTTATGTATATTCTAATGCAATCTCAAATTTCTTTGTAATTGATATGGCTATTGATGCTCTATCCTTCATAGATGTTTAACATAATACTTCGTATTTTGGAGTGGGTAATTGGGTAGGAGTTATACTAATTTTCTGATGACATGAATTTCAATGAGAGCTTTCTTTTAAGAACTTGTCTAGGTCTCTAACTTTCTTCAGATTCCAATATGTGTTCATCTTATTCAGTTTTTGATGCAAACTGCCTAATTAACATGCTTTTTCGTTATTGTTTTAACAATCAGTTAATAAGAATCTTGTTGGAACTGGTTACTTGACTGCTGATCAGAAGAAGAAGCTATTATGGGGAAATAAAAAGAGCACAGATAATACTGAAGAGGTAATTGTAGTTTCGTCCCCCTTTATACTTCTGTCTTACAAAGTCCAGCATATTCATATGAGAGGGGATAATGTGCACATCACATGTGTAGATGCCTTTTACATTAAGGGTATGTTCAGGAGAGGAGCAATAAATAAATGCCTGGGCCATTGGGTTTGTAATCTTTATGCTATTTTATCATTGTTATATATTTTATTTTGAAAATTTGTCAAGTTAAAGCATATTTCTTTCTAAAATGAAATTGGCATGTCTCTTCCAAAACCCCATTCACACACATGCCTAATGAATCTTGGCAACTTCATTGCAATGTTTGAGATAAACAATGTTTTTATTTTAAACAGTCCACCTCCAATCCAGGGTTTTTTTTTTTTCGAAACAAGTCTTAAGTCTATATGTTTTTGGTAGGGAGTGGTAAGGGTACCTTACACCTACCTTCCCCAGACACCACTTGTGGCATTTTACTGGGCATAGTTGTTGTGACTATATGTTATTTACCATGTTTATCCCTTCCATGTGTTTTTCTTCACAATAAGTAGTCTGCTCGTCGATGGGATACATCAATGTTTGGTGATCGTGAACGCCAGGAAAAGTTCAACAAGCTCATGGTAATTTCCTTTGCGCTTGCTCTGTATTTTGACTTCATATATTTTTTGACAAGTCATAATGAAATGCAATGTATGCTATAAAGTGCCTGTTTGGTAGCTTAACTTTTTTCTTACCATGCACTGAAATTAACCGTGCTGGTTGAATAGGCTTATGAGAAAAAAAATGTAGTGTCAAAATCTGCATCCTACATTCAATTTTATGACCCTTTCATTACATCTTACCAAACTATACCTAAAAATACATTTGAAGACATTACATCAAGTGTTATTACATCCCAATATTTAAATAACATCTCAACGTTTTCATACATACTAACACACTTTTAGAGTCTGAGTTTGCCTTGGTACATATGGCCAATTGTAGGGTGTGAAGGGTGACACAAAGACGGAGCATAAACCAGACGTTCACGATGCAGATAAGCAGAAGGAGCTCCAGATGGAGTTGGAGAAGCAGTACACTGCTGGGCTTCGCCGAAGAGATGGCCGTACGGTTGGGTTAGGACTCTAAGAAACTCTCTCTTTTGTTGTCTGCATGGGTTTCTAGAATTGGGCGAAACTAGTTATTAAGGCCCTGTTTGGGAATAGCATTCAATATTTATCTAGTGTTAGCGTTTTGGACAATTTATCAACAGTGCAGTCGTTTAGATCAGCTTCCAAAAAAGCTAAAGCTAAAAGTCATGCTTGGATAACATCTTCAAAACACTGGCGTTAAACTCCATTGCTAATGCCAAACAGGCCTTTAAGTGATTGTACTAGCCTTGAGTTTACACAAGTGATGTTTCTTGTGGTGCTCTGAACATTGTCAATCTTTTCTCGCGCGAGGCGAAGATATTTAGTGATGTCGGGATGTTATTGTTATGTATCCTTCCCCTCTATTTCTTAAGCAAATTGAGAGTTGTGTTATTCAATATCAATCCCATTATCCTTTACTACACATGAGGAATGGCATAAAGGGATTATGAACAAAAAAAAAAGCAAAGTTCACAAGGGTTAGTGTCACGGAAAGGTCATGTAGATGCCTTGAAATACAATTTTGATTCTGAGGGGCTTTGATGTCAAATTTTGGTAAAGTGCACGTCTAGTTGATACTTCCTCCGTCCGGAAATATTCTTCCCATTTTCCTTTTTGGTCCGTCCGAAAATAATCTTCTCATTTCCTTTTTTAGTATGCTTTTTAAGGCTAAATATCAATAATACCCTTCTATTTTATCACAAATCTACTTTTTTAATACTTTTTTAATAATAAAAGGAGATTTAAAAGTTTATAGTATGTGCATTTTTGAAAATTTTGCATTTTTTTACTATTCCTTAATAAGCGTGCCAAGTCAACACGGGAAGAATATTTCCGGACGGAGGAGTATATATATTCTTTTTCGAATAAAATGCATCTCAACCACATAATATCATTGTTCTTGTTTATTTCACTTGCGCAAGTTAAGTTGTTCATGTTTCCTTTTTAACATTCATAATTAGTATTCAAATAACTATGTTTAAAAAAAATAAAGAACTATAAGAACTATAAAAACAAACAAACACACAATAGTGAACTTTACTCCAAGTATTTGGTTACACACATGATGAAATAACAAACATGTTTTGTCAATTATCTTGACAGGGGATTATTATTATTATTATAGGTTACAACAACAACAGACCCAATAATGGAGTCCCCAAATATATATAAAATGCTACAACAACAACAAAACCAGTAAAATAAAATGCCACACAATAGTAGTAGTGTCTCATGAAACTTCAGGAAGTGGTGAGATCCACCAGGCTTTTGTGGAGCTGAAAGGCAGGGGCGATTGAACTTCCACAGTTGCACTGGGTGCCTGACCAATTGAAGTAGCCAAGCTGAGCCTCACAATGGATGCATGAGAGCTTTCCTTCCATGCCACCCTCCCCAACTGTGCACCATAATATTGGGGCATGTAAGAACAAAAACGACTTGTCAAAACTGCTTAAAAGTTGTTTTTAACTTGTAAGTCAGCTAATGTCGTGTTTTTCTGCTGCATAGAAGTCAAAAAAAAAAGTGGATTTTACCTACTTATTTTTAAGTCGATTTGCTTTGACAAGATTATTTATAAAACTATCCCTCACCATTTATGAATATTCCCAAATGACTTATCAAACGGGCAGCATTTAAATGAATTTCTTAAATAAATTAAACAAAATAATGTTTAAAAGATAATGATAGTGTCATTTTTCTTCCTATAAACGATTTGAGCAAAAAAAAAAAATCAATAGCTTTTGCCATATTTCGTTACCCCTAAAGCTGAAAGAGAGAAGAGAAGGGCAGTACCTACAGTCATCCACTGAAGAGGCTCAATGAAGAGCGATGAACACTCATTGTCGTCTCCTTTGTCGAAAGGAACGCCGTTTCTGCTTTTAGAGGATGCGAAAGCCGGTTCACCCTCACCAGGAACATGATCAACAACATTGTCTTGCACTGCAACTATCCTCTGACATTTCTTGCAGCAGTATGCTTGAATAGGACTGGCAGGTTTCACACTCGAGGACTGCTGCTCATCATCATCATCATCATCATCATCAAACGAGGCGAGCTTCTGCAAAGCAGGATCTTCTGCAAACTTGGATGCATCTATTTCTCCACAATTATAGCTCTCACCTGGATACATTGTGTGTGTGTGTGAAACAGGATTATATAGGGTAATTTCTATTGGGCTAAAAGCAGAAGAATTTAGTTTTAATTGTTAGCCAAAGAGTGCTGAACTAATCTTAAATGGTAATAAGTTGAAAAGCACAGGTTCGTTTCAGGAATGGCACAATTCCTCATATGGTATTCCATATTTCACTTGAATCTACTACAAAAGAGGGAGTATAGATATGTGATTGATGAATAAGTTAAGGATATATACCTAGTTTCCTTAAGTGAAAACGTTTGTATGCGGAACTGGCACGATTAACCTTAAAGCCCATTCCCTCGAACATTTTTAACTGAAGCCACACGAAGAAAATAATATTCACAACTTAATGCATGATAAGCTGAGAATGTACATATATAACACAATTGAGATGCCAGCTCATAAAACAATTTGAAATGTCTGTATCACCTGGTCTACAAAACCATCATTGGGACAGACAGACTCACAGCTTTGGGATAACGATTCAATTGCGTCTTCAGAATCACGACATGCAGGAGAAAGGAAGAGAAATGAAGTTAGGCGTAGACTGGGTGGATGCAAATAATAGACACAAATGATGGGCAAATGGTCTTCACTTTAAAGGAAGATCATAGAAAACGCGCGAAACAAGCCACTGTAAGAACGATATGACTGGAAAATAAAATATTCTAAGAATTAGGGAAAGTGGTATTCTTAATTTTTATCCCCTGAATGGGTTAGCATTACATAATCTCTGTTAAAAGTGCAGTTTTCCTTTTATAGTACCTTTATATGATAGCTGCTCAGATCTCATCAAGTATGCTGTAACCACAGCTGCACTATAGAAAATGGAAAGAAGAAAGTCTCAACTAGGAATACTAATGGGAAAAAAACAAGAGAATGGGAAGAGAAGAAAACATCAACAAATCCGGCATGCAATTAGTGAAGAATAGGCACATTTGGAAAATGCAAACTCCGATTGATACATGAATATCTCATCATCTTCGGTTCAAAAAAACAGAGTGCGTGCATCTTTCGCCATTCCATGATGAGTGAAACTACACAAATTCCTCCAAATAATTTTTGGTCATTTCTTCCATTTAAGAAGTCATACCAGCATAACTTGCATAACGTATTTCTATACAGAATAATATCAATAAGAAGTCATACCAGCATAACTCGTATAACGTAATATTATCAACAAACAAGAACAACAAAGCCTGAGCTACGTATTTTGAACTAACAGCAGCTCGGCTCTTCTAGATATGATAGACCAAAGTCATATAACTCAGCAGTAAATACAACTCGAACAAATAACCAGACATTGGATTTAGAGACTGCGTACCTTCTTGAGGCACCGGCAAAACAATGCACCAGCACACCCCCCTTTTTCCTACTTTCTTCAATGAAATCCAAACACACTTCCAAATTACCCAGCAAGTTCTCACTCTCCACATCCCTTAGAGCCACTGCCATCCTCACAAACTTCAGATCCTTCCCAACATGCTCCAACAAGTACATGAGCTTCTGGTTTGATCCATTACCACCAAAATACACCTTACGAATCTCCTGGGCCGGGATCGCTGGCTCAGTGCGCCATAAAAATGAAAATGAAGCAGAGCTGTTGACTGATAGTATGTGCGTAATCCGCTCGCTGCCTTGCTGGAGAATCTCGGCAGCATCTCTCATGTTCCCGATTAACAGATTCTCGCGAACTTGATAAGGCATGTTTCACAATCTGATCCGGGAATTAAATAATCTAGCTATTTATTAGATAGCGGCATTGAAACAAAAATACTAACATTCATCTTAATTCTAAAGTTCTTCGCATTAGGAGGTGGACTTTTAAGAACATAAACACAGAATTTCTCTTATGCAGTAATTAAACTCTGATAAGAACTTTTCAACTACAGATATGGTCTAAGCGGAGCAATGATCGTAATTAGCCGTGTTTACCAGATTTCCTGTATAAAGGAATGAAATTAAAATGAATCAAACATCAACTAATATAACAGCTACACATAACACATTGATTCCGATGAGAATAAGAGATAGGGCCGGGAGAAAGGACGGCATACCTCAGGGGAAGAAGAATATTCCGGCGGGTAGCTGCGTTAGTCACCGGCACGTCTTCAACCTTTTGGGGGCTTGTAACAACGTATAAGTAGACTGTTAGAAAGAGATTTCTTTGTGACTAAGGCACGTACGGTTCCTTCCACTTATTTTTGGTGCTTAGTCTCTCCGTCTCAGTGTATTTGTTTAGTTTGATTTTTTTGAATAAAATCGGACAAATTTTGAGACTCAATTAAATAAAAATCATAATATATTTTAACATAAAATGACTTTATTGGATTTATCGTATTGAGAATTTTCAAAATTGTATTTCATTATGCTAATATACAATATAAATTCAGAGTAATTGGAGTTCAAAATTTGTCTAGTTTGACTCGAAAAAGTCAAACTGGACAAATACACTGGGACGGAGATAGTATTACTTATTCTTATTATAATCAGATCAAATCAGATTCGATCAAACTAGACCAAATCAGATCGGAAACATCTTCAATTATAAATGCAATCAAATTAGATTAGATCTTCAAAAAATCATATCAGATCAAGCGAACGTAATGCGACCTAAGTCACCTTTCCTTTTATTTATTCCCTAAAAAGGATACTTGGAAAATGATGATATGTTATGTAGGGAGATCAAGAGATGCCATCCAAATGAATCGGATAGACTAATCAATATGAAGAGTTGTATTTGATGATTTTTTGTGTGTATAAAAGTGTATCAGCTAGACAGCTACTCACTTCGTCCCTAATTTGATTACATATTTGGGGTCCCTAATTTGATTACATATTTGGGGTTGCGAGACGAAATCTTTAATTTTTTGAAATCATTGTATTTACAAATTTATACATTAATAAGAAATAAAAATTACTCCGTACATATTTAAAAAACTACGACTTAAAAATACTCCCTCCGTCCAAGAATAAACTTCCTACACTACCTTTTTTTTCGTCCGAAAAAAATCTTCCTACTCTACTTTTTCAAACCCACTCTTCCAAAATTACCCTTCTTCCCCTTCCCCATCTCCCCTCTCTTTTCTACTCCTCCTCAATCGCCAGTCCGCAACCCCCCTTCTCTACTTCTCTATCTCTCTCTTCCCCCCTCTCCTTTTTTCTTTTCTCAATATTTCTTTCTTCCCCACGGCCAAATCTGGCCTTATCTTCCTCTCTCTCTTCCCCCTTTTTTTCTGGTTTCTTTCTTTCCTTTCTCGGCCAGGTCATATATCTCTTCCCGATCCACCTTCTTCTTCTTCTTCTTCTCCTTCTCCTTCTCCTTCTTGTAGATTTGTGTTAGATCTGTAGCTGTGGGGGCAGGACAGTGGTGGGCGGTGTGGTGGTTGTGAGGCTGAGGCAACGATGGGCCGGCGATGATGCTTGTGCAGCGGTGGGGAAACAGTGGGTCAGGGTAGCAGTCGGGTGGTGGGGCTGGGCCGGTGGAGGGGCGGCGGCAGTGGAGGGGCGGCGGTGGGGCTTGTGCAAAGGAATGATAGTGGGGGGCAAAATGAGGGTAATTTGGACATTTTGATGATGTATTCAACCCTCACTAAAAATGAGGAAAAGTCAAAGTAGGAAGCTTATTCCCGGACGGAGGGAGTAGTTACATTTTAGTTTTTGGTGAAATATTATAAACTTTCACCATAAATTATGATATAATATACTCGTATTCAGGGTCGTCTCCGAGAAATTAAGGACCATGTACGACACATAGAAAAATTGGTCATTGTGTCATAATATAATAAAATCTATCAATTACTTTATTTAAAAATAATTAAATTATACAAATAAGAATAATAAAATATAAAATACTAGGCCCACTGCCCTTTACTTTTTTGTGTTTTAAATTTTTTATATTAATAAACAAATGTGTACATACATACACACACACACACACACATATATATATAGGGGCAGGATCAGGTGAGAATGCACCTTGGTGAAAGAAATAAGAATAAAATCTAGCCTTTGGATCTGATGCATCGTGCGGCTCAGATTGTATCCTGCGCTCAGATTTTGAGATAGTGCATTTTCAAAGGTTTTTTGTGCATTTCGACATCATGCATTTTCAAACCATTTTGGTGCATCTAATTTTGATCTAATCTTGACCCTTAGATCTCACAATCTAAAGCACCAGATTCATTCTTATTTCTTTCATAAGATCGCATTCTCACTTGAACATATATATATATATATATATATATATATATATATATATATATATATATATATATATATATATATGCCAGTGGCACTGGAACCGGGCCGTATATATATATATATATATATGTATGTATGTATGTATGTATGTATGTATGTATGTATGTATGTATGTATGTATGTATGTATGTATGTATATATATATATAATACTTGGGCCCCCTAGAAAAATGGGCCCTGTCCCAATGGCCAGGCTGCCCCTGCCTCCAGCCGGCCCTGCTCGTATTTAGTTACTTCCTTCGTCCAAAAACGATAATTTCAAATCATATTTTTGGTTGTTTGAAAATAATCTTCCAAATTTCATTTTTACGAAGTAATATTTTAAAATACCACATCTACACTCACTCTTTTGTTAATACACCATACCCACCTCATCTAGCATTCTAGCGTGAAAATTCAATTTGGGAAGTTTTTTCCCAAACACATGGAGTATAATGTAAATATAATTTAATTCCTCTTTAAAAATATACCTTTCTCGGCCTTTTGGCTAAGATCAAGTGTAGTTTTTGTGAAAAAAAGAAAAAAATTCATCTTAAAATATAATTTTTGATATATTAAATTTTTATAATCCCTAAGCTACGTCCCATTGTATTTATCCAACTTGATTTTTTTGAGACAAACATGGCGAACTTTAATCATGGATACTCTTAATTTTTAAAGCATTTTAATATAAGAAAATTAAATTTTAAAAATTCTCAACAAGATAAATCTAATAAAATCATTTTTATACTTACGTACTTTACAATTGTGTTTAATTGAAGCCATAAGTTCGATCAGTTTGACTCAAAAATGTCAAACTAGAAGAATACATTGGAACGAAGATAGTACTAACTCCCTTCCAGAGTATTTGTCCACTTTCATTTTTACACACCATCCAATACACTTCTTTAATCCATTTTAGCTTGTAATTTGTATATTAAAAAATTATAGAAATTATATATTAATAATCTATATATTAAGACAAATCAAACAAGATCACACATGACTATATTTAAGCTTACACATTGAGAGAATTTGATGAGTCAAAGTGCTTTGATGAACAGTTCCAAAAGTCAAAACTGAACGAATACTCCGGGACGGAGGGAGTAATATTTATTTACGTAAACTTGTACTCCGCAATTATTAACAATCAAAATATCGCAGTGATGATCGTGAAAAATCAAATATAAAGATCTTTTTAAAAACAACGGAGTATATATCATGTTTTATTCGGATAAATTTCACAAATGGTATACGAAGTTTAAGCAATACTTCATTTCGGCACAGTAATTTTAAACTATATCCCAAATATATTTATGGCGTCATCCAAGTCTTGGAGTACCTGGTTACCCATTTTCTCCTTTATATGACGAAGCTGAAATGTTTAATAAACGGTAAGAAGGAAGAACGATGAAGATGCATTAAGTAGTAGTAGTAGTAGTTGTTGTTGTTGTTCCATGCTTGGATGTAAAGAAGGAACAAATCAACTTCTTAATCAAGCTAGTTGGCAATAGAACATATTTTGCAGTACTCTAAATTTTCATTTCAAAATTCATTGGTTGGAGAGAGCCAAAGGTTCTTTAAAGGGGGGGGATCAGATGTACAAGCTTCATGCACAAGATGGTAGATTCAGAACAACATCTCATGTGCAAAGAGTTAAAAGTTATTAACTTTTGTTTTGCTGATGAATTGATTGTAGTCTGATGAGTGATGAGAACTCTAAAGGCAGGATCCTGTTAATTCTATCAAACAACAAGATTATATATCAACCAAGCAAAGTCTCAGATTATTATTGGAGGAGTGAATTCTGAAAAGGAACACAAGGTTTTGGGGATGACCAATATGTCCTTTTGACTGTCTTGGTAGCCCAATTAGATCTGCAAGACTTGGTGAAACAGATTGTGAGAAGTTGATTGAGAAGCTAGCTACTAAGATCACCTCATGGAACACAAGGAAGATATCTCTTATGCAAGAAGGGTTAGGCTTATCTACCTCTGTAGCGGGGCGATGCCTGATCTCACATGTGATGAAATTTCACAAAGTGCTGAGGTCCACCCGGCTTTTGTGGAGCTGAAAGGCAGGGGTGATCCAACTTCCGCAATTGCACTGAATGCCTGACCAATTGAAGTAGCCAAGCCGAGCCTCGCAATGGATGCAGGAGAGCTTTCCTTCCAGAGCACCCTCTCCAACTGTGCACCATAACCATGTGGCATGTAAGAACAAAAAATGGCTCCCTCACAAAATGTAACTTCACACTTGGGTAATTCACACTTCTAGAAGGGGAATAATTATCACTTTGCACCCTCAGAAAGAAAAAATTAGTAAACTAATAGGTGCACCCTTGAAAATAATAAAACACTTCAAAGCGCACATTCACACATTTTCAGTCTGGTTTCATGCAAAGCTTAAACAACTTCGATCAAGTTTAGGAGTATTTTCAATTGAGAAGCCTCTTTTCCTTTCAAAATTGGAATCTTGCTGCTCTGTAAAAATCTCCAGCCAGACTCAACTCTTTTGTTATAGTGGCAATACACGACTAGTTTTGGTTGAGGTTTTGGAAGAAAAAGGGGTGCTCAAGAAAATACACATTGGACTGACCAGAGCTTTTAATTTTTTTTAAAGAAAATTAGTTTGAAAATGCATTGAGGGTGCACTTTGGAGCGCTTTAGTATATTTGATGGTTCATATTGGAGTGTCATAATATTTTTGAGTGTTCACTTTAGAGTGCTATTGTACTATCTTTGGGAGTGCACTTTTTAATAATTTCATTTTGAGGGTGTTAATCCACTTATTAATTATTCCCTTTTAAGGGGTGCAAAGTGAAAATAACCCAACACGCTCTCTACTTCTCAACATTTTTTATTAAACTCCATGAACTCAAACCATGAATTTAATTCGAGGGCAGAGAGAGTAATAATTACTCCCACCGTCCCAAAATGAAGCTTACAGTTTGTCTTTGCAGAGTTCAAGAAAAGTGTAAGGTGAAAGGTATGTGGTTGAAACTTATTCAAAAGAAAGAGGAATTATAAGAGACACATTTGTTTCCTAAAAGGGAAAGTGAAAAGTGTGAACTTCATTTTGAGACATCCAAAAAAGGAAAGTATAAACATCATTTTGGGACATATGGAGTATTAGGCTGATGAAGAAGACAATAGTTGAAAGGGATGGACTTGAACAATGATGGAATCTAGATCTCCTACTATTTATTTACTTTTTTGAACGCCATGTTTATTCTTTCATGAGATATAAAATGCATGATGCAGAAGATCATGAGCCCATTTGGTAGAGGCAAGTTTCACAGAATGAGCTAAGGCTCCGAAACGTAAATTATTTGGCTTATTCTGCTTGGAAATTATATATTACCAAAGCAAGCATATTAGCGAAAATACTCTTTACCAAGCTGGCTGTATTCAAAACGAACTTTTATGTGATGATAGCGTCATTCTGTCATTTATCTCCTGTTAAAACATTTGAGAAAAAATATCAATAATTTCTGCCATACTTCCTTTAATTATTAGCCTTAAACCATATAAACAAAAGAGCGACAGCTTCGGCCAAACTTTCTTTTATTACTCATATTAGCCAATTGAAATAAAGTTAGTTTTGGTAGACAATACAGGTGATAAACTAAAGATGAAGAAAAAAGAAAAGGGCAGCACCTGTTGTCATCCACTGAAGAGGCTCAATAAAGAGGGATGAACACTCATTGTCGTCTCCTTTGTCAAAAGGAAGGCCATTTCTCCTTTTAGACCATGCAAAAGCCGATTCACCCTCTCCAGGAACATGATCAACAACATTGTCTTGCAGTGCAACTATCCTCCTACATTTCTTGCAGCGGTATGCTTGAGTAGGAATGGCAGCTTTCATACTCGAGGACTTCTGCTCATCATCAACAAACGGGGTGATCTTTTGTGTTCTTGGTGGCAAAGCAGGATCTTCTGCAAACTTGGATGCATCTATTGTTTCCCCACAATTATAGCTCTCACCTGGATATATCATATATATATATAAACTGTACCATGTCAATCCGCCCCGCTCCTATTTTCTCTCTCCCAATTAATAAGTACTACTACCTCCTCCCCACTTCCAAAAAAAAGTTACATTTCACTAATGTACAATCTTTAATTATTTATTATAAGAAAAAAGAGGACAATAAACATTTTTTTATCATAACAAGGCATAACTATAATGTGTATGCGTGTGGCCACATGTGTGTAGCAAATTATATTCCTCTTTTCAAAAAAGGACTCTTTGTTAAGAACAGGAGTACAGAACTGGATTATGTAGGGTCTCTTATTTAGAACTGAAAGATAAATAGAGTGCTGAACTAAAACTTGAGTGGGATTAAGTTGAAAAGTACAGGTTCATTTCAGCAATGTCACAATTTCTCCTATGTTATTCCATATTTCACTTTCAACAACTAACAAAGAGGGCTATGTTTTGTGACGTCTAAGTTTTAGATGTATACATTTTAAAAAATTTAATAATAATAATACTACTAATAATAATAAACACAGATACACAACAAAAAATGTCATGAAGATCGAGATTGAAAACACCAGTCACAAGAGCTAAAAGCAACTAGTGTGTTTGTTTAATCACATGCATAATAGACATTGACAGAAGAAAATCATAATTATCTATATACTCCCTCCGTCCTGCAAAGATCTTCTCTATTCCTTTTGGGGATGTCCCAAAATCAACTTCCAACTTTTCTCATTTTCTTTAAATGAAATGAATATGTGACTCAAAATTTCAATCTTCTACACACATTTTTACCACACTTTTCACGTTTCAACATTTTTTAAACTCCGTGAAGTCAAAGAAAGAAGATCTTTGAGGGCCGGAGGAAGTATAAATATGTGGAAAGACGAATAAGGTAAGGAACTGGACCTAATTTTTTTAAGTGAAACCGTTTGTAAATGGAACTGGCATGATTAACCTTGAAGCCCATTTCTTCAAACATTTTCAACTGAAGGCACACGAAGAAAACATATTCTCAACTTAGCGCTGAGAAACTGGGCATGTACATAAGGCAATCGAGATGCCAGCTCATAAAACAATTTGAAAGGTCTGTATCACCTGATCTACAAAACCATCATTGGGGCAAACAGAATCGCAGCTTTGAGATAACAATTCAATTGCATCTTCAGAATCAGAACATGCAGGAGAAAGGAAGAGAAATGAAGTTAGGGGACGACTGGGTGTTTGGAAATAATAAACACAAATGATGGTCAAATCGTCTTCACTAAAATAGAAGGTCATAAATAAGGCGTGAAACAAACCACTAAAAGAATGATACAACTGAAAAATAATTATTCTAAGGATTAAGGAAAGTTGTATTTTTATCCCCCTGAATGGGTTGGCATTATATAACCTCCTACCTCCTTCAATTGTTATAGCTGAGATAAACTTGGTCCTTGTTAAAATCACTGTTTAATGTTTAGGCTCATGGGTAATCTTCTATATTGAGAATGCCCATATAGCTCAAAAGGCCTAATATTTAACAGTGTAAACAGTGACTTTACTCATAAGGACAATATATTTTCAAAAAAAGAAAGAAAAAGGAAGGCATATTCCATTGCACAATATCAAACAATGGGGTGGGGGGCTAAAAGTGCAGTTTTCCTTTTATAATACCTTTATATGATAGCTGCTCAGACCTCATTAAGTATGCTGTAACCATGGCTGCACTATAGAAGATGGAAGAAGAATGTGAATCCATAGGATTATATGCATGTTGCAAGAGAGAATGTCTTAATTGGAAATGCTAATGGGAAAACAAGAGAATGGGAAGACAAGAAAACATCAACAAATTTGGCATGCAATTAGTGAATAGGTGATAGATACCAAAAACTGGAAACTAAAAACAAGAACAAATCTTCTAGATCTCTTTAAATCAAGAATCTCGATTTTTGAGACTAAGAAGCCCAAGAGAATCTCTGAAAATATAAATGTAATATTACTCCTGCCCTTTAGCATAAACTGGCTAAGGGTATAAATAATGCAGTAATACAAGGGAAATAACAGAAAAGAGAAACTGACTCCTTGGGTTTAGATGGTGATCCCATCATCCCACCATTATCTCAGCTGACTCTAACAACTTTGACTGACCCAATTGCTAATAAAAAGGGATATTTTAAATGACTAACAACTTTGACTGACTCAATTACTAATAAAAAGGGATAGACTCATATTTAGGTAAATAAATAAATAAACATGACCAAGTCATAAAACATGACTAAGTCAAATGCTTATTCCTGCGCCGCTGATCAGTGGCTTAGTCTTATTCAGAGTCCTATCATTACTCCCTCCCTGGAAAACAGACTTGTCCTCAAGTCGAAAATCTGGAAATTGTGACGCCACCAAATCATACTCTTCCCAGGTAGCCTCTTCCGGCGGTCGGCCTTTCCATTGTACTAACACTTCTACTGTGTCAGCCTTCGAGCGTGTTTGCAGAACATTTTCAGGCTCTAATAGTAGCTCCATGTCAGGTGAAATGGGTAGTTCCGCTGGTGGAGTGGTGGGAGACTGCCCATGAGCTGGTCGTAGTAATGACACATGAAAAATAGGATGGATTCTAGCTGATGTAGGTAATTCAAGCTCGTATGCAACCTCTCCGATCTTTCGCAATATTTTGTAAGGTCCAAAAAAACGCGGAGAGAGTTTCATATACTTCTGATTGGTCAAGGAACGCTGCCTAAAGGGCTGAATTCTCAGAAAAACTGACTCGCCAACATTGAAATGTAACTCCCGGCGTTGTTGGTCCGCATATGCCTTCATGCGGTTCTGTGCCCTAAGTAAGTTATCATGGAGTAATTTGAGAATCGCATCCCTCATGAGCAATTGTTGTGCCAACTCTTCTACTTGAGTTTCACCGGGGACAAATGGATGAAGTGGTGGTGGATCTCGCCCATAAACTGCCTTAAAAGGTGTTGTGCCGGTGGAAACATGATAACTAGTGTTGAAAGAGTATTCAGCCCAACATAAATACTTACTCCATACCTTGGGTTGTTCATGGGCGAAACACCTTAAATAAGCTTCAAGACAACGGTTGACCACCGCTGTTTGACCATCTGTTTGGGGGTGATAAGCCGTGCTCATCCGCAAACGAGTCTGGCTCAATTTGAATAGTTCCTGCCAAAACGCACTTAAAAACAAAGGATCACGATCTGAAACAATTGATCTTGGCATGCCATGCAATTTCACAATTTCTTCACAGAACCTGGCTGCCACACTTTTTGCAGTGTATGGATGGGCTAAACCAATAAAGTGACAGTACTTGCTGAGACGATCAACAACCACAAAAATAGAATCATAGTGTCCTGATTTTGGTAATCCCACCACAAAATCAATCGAAATGTCTTCCCAAATTTGCTGAGGTATGGGTAAAGGTTGTAACAACCCGGCAGGCGAAAGCGTGTCATATTTGCTTTTTTGGCAAACAAAACATTGTTGAATGAAAGTTTTAACATCAGCTTTCATTTGGGGCCAAAAAACCGTATCGGACAGTTTCTTTAAAGTCTTTAAGAACCCCCCATGCCCCCCTGATGGTGTCATGTGTGCTTCCTCTAATAGCTTCGCACGGATGGTCGAGCTTCTTGGAATGACTAACCTGCCGTTGTAGTAAAGTTTCTGCTGGATCAAGGAGTAGTCTGGTTTAGATTTGGCGTCACGCTTCAAAGCCTCAATGATGGGTGCCGTGAATGGATCTTGCTGCAATGCCTCAAGATTCAGATAGTCAAGAGGTACTGGTATTACCATGTGTAAGAAATCTGCATGTTGAGGCCTCCGGGACAAAGCATCTGCGCCTACATTCTCTTTTCCAGCTTTGTAAATAATGCTGAAATCAAATGGGAGAAGTTTCAGAATAAGGCGCTGCTGACTATTAGTGAGAGTTTTCTGCTCCATGAGGCACTTGAGGCTGTGATGATCAGTTCTAACTGTGAAGTGGCGTCCCAGCACATAATGACGCCAATGTTGTATGGCTAAGACCACAGCTAACAACTCCCGGTCGTATGTAGATCTGTACCTGTTTGAAAAAGAGAAACCCTTGCTATAGAAAGCAATGGGATGACCTTTTTGCAAAAGAATAGCGCCTATTCCATAACTTTGTACGAACCGGCGGTAGTATCCAGTAAGTCCTAGAAATCCCCGTAATTCAGTTGCATTGCTAGGCACTGGCCAATCTCTTACTGCGGCAATCTTCTCACATTGCGTCTCCACGCCATGAGAAGAGATTTTATGTCCCAAAAAGGAGACTCGAGTCCGTCCTAGTTCACACTTCTTCGCATTTACATGATATGAGTGTTGCTGCAATGTTGATAAAATAGTGCGAAGGTGCTCCCTGTGTTGATCTACATCCTTGCTATATATTAAGATATCGTCAAAAAAAACCAACACAAACTTTCTTAAGTGAGGTCTAAAAAGATCGTTCATTGCTGCCTGGAAAGTAGCCGGAGCATTAGTGAGGCCGAATGGCATGACGACATATTCATAGTGTCCATTATGAGTTCTAAAAGCCGTTTTGGGAATATCGGCCTCTAAAACTCTAATTTGGTGATAGCCAGAGCGAAGGTCAATTTTTGAAA
Source organism: Cuscuta campestris (assembly GCA_900332095.2). NCBI lineage: Eukaryota > Viridiplantae > Streptophyta > Magnoliopsida > Solanales > Convolvulaceae > Cuscuta > Cuscuta campestris. The sequence goes on along the minus strand of OOIL02004738.1, from coordinate 47,900 downwards.
AACAAACAGCACCATTCAACTCATCCAATAGTTCATCAATATTGGGAATAGGATACTTATCTGGGATGGTGAGTTTGTTGAGTGCCCTGTAATCAACACACATACGCCATGTTTCATCCTTTTTCTTTACTAAGAGCACCGGACTGGCAAACGGACTTGAACTGTGACGGATGAAACCCTTCTGAAGCAACTCATTAACCTGTCTTTCAATCTCATTTTTCTGAAAATATGGACACCTGTAAGGTCTCAAATTAGGTGGAATTGATCCAGGAAGAAGAGGAATCGNGGGCACTCAACAAACTCACCATCCCAGATAAGTATCCTATTCCCAATATTGATGAACTATTGGATGAGTTGAATGGTGCTGTTTGTTTTTCAAAAATTGACCTTCGCTCTGGCTATCACCAAATTAGAGTTTTAGAGGCCGATATTCCCAAAACGGCTTTTAGAACTCATAATGGACACTATGAATATGTCGTCATGCCATTCGGCCTCACTAATGCTCCGGCTACTTTCCAGGCAGCAATGAACGATCTTTTTAGACCTCACTTAAGAAAGTTTGTGTTGGTTTTTTTTGACGATATCTTAATATATAGCAAGGATGTAGATCAACACAGGGAGCACCTTCGCACTATTTTATCAACATTGCAGCAACACTCATATCATGTAAATGCGAAGAAGTGTGAACTAGGACGGACTCGAGTCTCCTTTTTGGGACATAAAATCTCTTCTCATGGCGTGGAGACGCAATGTGAGAAGATTGCCGCAGTAAGAGATTGGCCAGTGCCTAGCAATGCAACTGAATTACGGGGATTTCTAGGACTTACTGGATACTACCGCCGGTTCGTACAAAGTTATGGAATAGGCGCTATTCTTTTGCAAAAAGGTCATCCCATTGCTTTCTATAGCAAGGGTTTCTCTTTTTCAAACAGGTACAGATCTACATACGACCGGGAGTTGTTAGCTGTGGTCTTAGCCATACAACATTGGCGTCATTATGTGCTGGGACGCCACTTCACAGTTAGAACTGATCATCACAGCCTCAAGTGCCTCATGGAGCAGAAAACTCTCACTAATAGTCAGCAGCGCCTTATTCTGAAACTTCTCCCATTTGATTTCAGCATTATTTACAAAGCTGGAAAAGAGAATGTAGGCGCAGATGCTTTGTCCCGGAGGCCTCAACATGCAGATTTCTTACACATGGTAATACCAGTACCTCTTGACTATCTGAATCTTGAGGCATTGCAGCAAGATCCATTCACGGCACCCATCATTGAGGCTTTGAAGCGTGACGCCAAATCTAAACCAGACTACTCCTTGATCCAGCAGAAACTTTACTACAACGGCAGGTTAGTCATTCCAAGAAGCTCGACCATCCGTGCGAAGCTATTAGAGGAAGCACACATGACACCATCAGGGGGGCATGGGGGGTTCTTAAAGACTTTAAAGAAACTGTCCGATACGGTTTTTTGGCCCCAAATGAAAGCTGATGTTAAAACTTTCATTCAACAATGTTTTGTTTGCCAAAAAAGCAAATATGACACGCTTTCGCCTGCCGGGTTGTTACAACCTTTACCCATACCTCAGCAAATTTGGGAAGACATTTCGATTGATTTTGTGGTGGGATTACCAAAATCAGGACACTATGATTCTATTTTTGTGGTTGTTGATCGTCTCAGCAAGTACTGTCACTTTATTGGTTTAGCCCATCCATACACTGCAAAAAGTGTGGCAGCCAGGTTCTGTGAAGAAATTGTGAAATTGCATGGCATGCCAAGATCAATTGTTTCAGATCGTGATCCTTTGTTTTTAAGTGCGTTTTGGCAGGAACTATTCAAATTGAGCCAGACTCGTTTGCGGATGAGCACGGCTTATCACCCCCAAACAGATGGTCAAACAGCGGTGGTCAACCGTTGTCTTGAAGCTTATTTAAGGTGTTTCGCCCATGAACAACCCAAGGTATGGAGTAAGTATTTATGTTGGGCTGAATACTCTTTCAACACTAGTTATCATGTTTCCACCGGCACAACACCTTTTAAGGCAGTTTATGGGCGAGATCCACCACCACTTCATCCATTTGTCCCCGGTGAAACTCAAGTAGAAGAGTTGGCACAACAATTGCTCATGAGGGATGCGATTCTCAAATTACTCCATGATAACTTACTTAGGGCACAGAACCGCATGAAGGCATATGCGGACCAACAACGCCGGGAGTTACATTTCAATGTTGGCGAGTCAGTTTTTCTGAGAATTCAGCCCTTTAGGCAGCGTTCCTTGACCAATCAGAAGTATATGAAACTCTCTCCGCGTTTTTTTGGACCTTACAAAATATTGCGAAAGATCGGAGAGGTTGCATACGAGCTTGAATTACCTACATCAGCTAGAATCCATCCTATTTTTCATGTGTCATTACTACGACCAGCTCATGGGCAGTCTCCCACCACTCCACCAGCGGAACTACCCATTTCACCTGACATGGAGCTACTATTAGAGCCTGAAAATGTTCTGCAAACACGCTCGAAGGCTGACACAGTAGAAGTGTTAGTACAATGGAAAGGCCGACCGCCGGAAGAGGCTACCTGGGAAGAGTATGATTTGGTGGCGTCACAATTTCCAGATTTTCGACTTGAGGACAAGTCTGTTTTCCAGGGAGGGAGTAATGATAGGACTCTGAATAAGACTAAGCCACTGATCAGCGGCGCAGGAATAAGCATTTGACTTAGTCATGTTTTATGACTTGGTCATGTTTATTTATTTATTTACCTAAATATGAGTCTATCCCTTTTTATTAGTAATTGAGTCAGTCAAAGTTGTTAGTCATTTAAAATATCCCTTTTTATTAGCAATTGGGTCAGTCAAAGTTGTTAGAGTCAGCTGAGATAATGGTGGGATGATGGGATCACCATCTAAACCCAAGGAGTCAGTTTCTCTTTTCTGTTATTTCCCTTGTATTACTGCATTATTTATACCCTTAGCCAGTTTATGCTAAAGGGCAGGAGTAATATTACATTTATATTTTCAGAGATTCTCTTGGGCTTCTTAGTCTCAAAAATCGAGATTCTTGATTTAAAGAGATCTAGAAGATTTGTTCTTGTTTTTAGTTTCCAGTTTTTGGTATCTATCACCTATTCACTAATTGCATGCCAAATTTGTTGATGTTTTCTTGTCTTCCCATTCTCTTGTTTTCCCATTAGCATTTCCAATTAAGACATTCTCTCTTGCAACATGCATATAATCCTATGGATTCACATTCTTCTTCCATCTTCTATAGTGCAGCCATGGTTACAGCATACTTAATGAGGTCTGAGCAGCTATCATATAAAGGTATTATAAAAGGAAAACTGCACTTTTAGCCCCCCACCCCATTGTTTGATATTGTGCAATGGAATATGCCTTCCTTTTTCTTTCTTTTTTTGAAAATATATTGTCCTTATGAGTAAAGTCACTGTTTACACTGTTAAATATTAGGCCTTTTGAGCTATATGGGCATTCTCAATATAGAAGATTACCCATGAGCCTAAACATTAAACAGTGATTTTAACAAGGACCAAGTTTATCTCAGCTATAACAATTGAAGGAGGTAGGAGGTTATATAATGCCAACCCATTCAGGGGGATAAAAATACAACTTTCCTTAATCCTTAGAATAATTATTTTTCAGTTGTATCATTCTTTTAGTGGTTTGTTTCACGCCTTATTTATGACCTTCTATTTTAGTGAAGACGATTTGACCATCATTTGTGTTTATTATTTCCAAACACCCAGTCGTCCCCTAACTTCATTTCTCTTCCTTTCTCCTGCATGTTCTGATTCTGAAGATGCAATTGAATTGTTATCTCAAAGCTGCGATTCTGTTTGCCCCAATGATGGTTTTGTAGATCAGGTGATACAGACCTTTCAAATTGTTTTATGAGCTGGCATCTCGATTGCCTTATGTACATGCCCAGTTTCTCAGCGCTAAGTTGAGAATATGTTTTCTTCGTGTGCCTTCAGTTGAAAATGTTTGAAGAAATGGGCTTCAAGGTTAATCATGCCAGTTCCATTTACAAACGGTTTCACTTAAAAAAATTAGGTCCAGTTCCTTACCTTATTCGTCTTTCCACATATTTATACTTCCTCCGGCCCTCAAAGATCTTCTTTCTTTGACTTCACGGAGTTTAAAAAATGTTGAAACGTGAAAAGTGTGGTAAAAATGTGTGTAGAAGATTGAAATTTTGAGTCACATATTCATTTCATTTAAAGAAAATGAGAAAAGTTGGAAGTTGATTTTGGGACATCCCCAAAAGGAATAGAGAAGATCTTTGCAGGACGGAGGGAGTATATAGATAATTATGATTTTCTTCTGTCAATGTCTATTATGCATGTGATTAAACAAACACACTAGTTGCTTTTAGCTCTTGTGACTGGTGTTTTCAATCTCGATCTTCATGACATTTTTTGTTGTGTATCTGTGTTTATTATTATTAGTAGTATTATTATTATTAAATTTTTTAAAATGTATACATCTAAAACTTAGACGTCACAAAACATAGCCCTCTTTGTTAGTTGTTGAAAGTGAAATATGGAATAACATAGGAGAAATTGTGACATTGCTGAAATGAACCTGTACTTTTCAACTTAATCCCACTCAAGTTTTAGTTCAGCACTCTATTTATCTTTCAGTTCTAAATAAGAGACCCTACATAATCCAGTTCTGTACTCCTGTTCTTAACAAAGAGTCCTTTTTTGAAAAGAGGAATATAATTTGCTACACACATGTGGCCACACGCATACACATTATAGTTATGCCTTGTTATGATAAAAAAATGTTTATTGTCCTCTTTTTTCTTATAATAAATAATTAAAGATTGTACATTAGTGAAATGTAACTTTTTTTTGGAAGTGGGGAGGAGGTAGTAGTACTTATTAATTGGGAGAGAGAAAATAGGAGCGGGGCGGATTGACATGGTACAGTTTATATATATATATGATATATCCAGGTGAGAGCTATAATTGTGGGGAAACAATAGATGCATCCAAGTTTGCAGAAGATCCTGCTTTGCCACCAAGAACACAAAAGATCACCCCGTTTGTTGATGATGAGCAGAAGTCCTCGAGTATGAAAGCTGCCATTCCTACTCAAGCATACCGCTGCAAGAAATGTAGGAGGATAGTTGCACTGCAAGACAATGTTGTTGATCATGTTCCTGGAGAGGGTGAATCGGCTTTTGCATGGTCTAAAAGGAGAAATGGCCTTCCTTTTGACAAAGGAGACGACAATGAGTGTTCATCCCTCTTTATTGAGCCTCTTCAGTGGATGACAACAGGTGCTGCCCTTTTCTTTTTTCTTCATCTTTAGTTTATCACCTGTATTGTCTACCAAAACTAACTTTATTTCAATTGGCTAATATGAGTAATAAAAGAAAGTTTGGCCGAAGCTGTCGCTCTTTTGTTTATATGGTTTAAGGCTAATAATTAAAGGAAGTATGGCAGAAATTATTGATATTTTTTCTCAAATGTTTTAACAGGAGATAAATGACAGAATGACGCTATCATCACATAAAAGTTCGTTTTGAATACAGCCAGCTTGGTAAAGAGTATTTTCGCTAATATGCTTGCTTTGGTAATATATAATTTCCAAGCAGAATAAGCCAAATAATTTACGTTTCGGAGCCTTAGCTCATTCTGTGAAACTTGCCTCTACCAAATGGGCTCATGATCTTCTGCATCATGCATTTTATATCTCATGAAAGAATAAACATGGCGTTCAAAAAAGTAAATAAATAGTAGGAGATCTAGATTCCATCATTGTTCAAGTCCATCCCTTTCAACTATTGTCTTCTTCATCAGCCTAATACTCCATATGTCCCAAAATGATGTTTATACTTTCCTTTTTTGGATGTCTCAAAATGAAGTTCACACTTTTCACTTTCCCTTTTAGGAAACAAATGTGTCTCTTATAATTCCTCTTTCTTTTGAATAAGTTTCAACCACATACCTTTCACCTTACACTTTTCTTGAACTCTGCAAAGACAAACTGTAAGCTTCATTTTGGGACGGTGGGAGTAATTATTACTCTCTCTGCCCTCGAATTAAATTCATGGTTTGAGTTCATGGAGTTTAATAAAAAATGTTGAGAAGTAGAGAGCGTGTTGGGTTATTTTCACTTTGCACCCCTTAAAAGGGAATAATTAATAAGTGGATTAACACCCTCAAAATGAAATTATTAAAAAGTGCACTCCCAAAGATAGTACAATAGCACTCTAAAGTGAACACTCAAAAATATTATGACACTCCAATATGAACCATCAAATATACTAAAGCGCTCCAAAGTGCACCCTCAATGCATTTTCAAACTAATTTTCTTTAAAAAAAATTAAAAGCTCTGGTCAGTCCAATGTGTATTTTCTTGAGCACCCCTTTTTCTTCCAAAACCTCAACCAAAACTAGTCGTGTATTGCCACTATAACAAAAGAGTTGAGTCTGGCTGGAGATTTTTACAGAGCAGCAAGATTCCAATTTTGAAAGGAAAAGAGGCTTCTCAATTGAAAATACTCCTAAACTTGATCGAAGTTGTTTAAGCTTTGCATGAAACCAGACTGAAAATGTGTGAATGTGCGCTTTGAAGTGTTTTATTATTTTCAAGGGTGCACCTATTAGTTTACTAATTTTTTCTTTCTGAGGGTGCAAAGTGATAATTATTCCCCTTCTAGAAGTGTGAATTACCCAAGTGTGAAGTTACATTTTGTGAGGGAGCCATTTTTTGTTCTTACATGCCACATGGTTATGGTGCACAGTTGGAGAGGGTGCTCTGGAAGGAAAGCTCTCCTGCATCCATTGCGAGGCTCGGCTTGGCTACTTCAATTGGTCAGGCATTCAGTGCAATTGCGGAAGTTGGATCACCCCTGCCTTTCAGCTCCACAAAAGCCGGGTGGACCTCAGCACTTTGTGAAATTTCATCACATGTGAGATCAGGCATCGCCCCGCTACAGAGGTAGATAAGCCTAACCCTTCTTGCATAAGAGATATCTTCCTTGTGTTCCATGAGGTGATCTTAGTAGCTAGCTTCTCAATCAACTTCTCACAATCTGTTTCACCAAGTCTTGCAGATCTAATTGGGCTACCAAGACAGTCAAAAGGACATATTGGTCATCCCCAAAACCTTGTGTTCCTTTTCAGAATTCACTCCTCCAATAATAATCTGAGACTTTGCTTGGTTGATATATAATCTTGTTGTTTGATAGAATTAACAGGATCCTGCCTTTAGAGTTCTCATCACTCATCAGACTACAATCAATTCATCAGCAAAACAAAAGTTAATAACTTTTAACTCTTTGCACATGAGATGTTGTTCTGAATCTACCATCTTGTGCATGAAGCTTGTACATCTGATCCCCCCCCTTTAAAGAACCTTTGGCTCTCTCCAACCAATGAATTTTGAAATGAAAATTTAGAGTACTGCAAAATATGTTCTATTGCCAACTAGCTTGATTAAGAAGTTGATTTGTTCCTTCTTTACATCCAAGCATGGAACAACAACAACAACTACTACTACTACTACTTAATGCATCTTCATCGTTCTTCCTTCTTACCGTTTATTAAACATTTCAGCTTCGTCATATAAAGGAGAAAATGGGTAACCAGGTACTCCAAGACTTGGATGACGCCATAAATATATTTGGGATATAGTTTAAAATTACTGTGCCGAAATGAAGTATTGCTTAAACTTCGTATACCATTTGTGAAATTTATCCGAATAAAACATGATATATACTCCGTTGTTTTTAAAAAGATCTTTATATTTGATTTTTCACGATCATCACTGCGATATTTTGATTGTTAATAATTGCGGAGTACAAGTTTACGTAAATAAATATTACTCCCTCCGTCCCGGAGTATTCGTTCAGTTTTGACTTTTGGAACTGTTCATCAAAGCACTTTGACTCATCAAATTCTCTCAATGTGTAAGCTTAAATATAGTCATGTGTGATCTTGTTTGATTTGTCTTAATATATAGATTATTAATATATAATTTCTATAATTTTTTAATATACAAATTACAAGCTAAAATGGATTAAAGAAGTGTATTGGATGGTGTGTAAAAATGAAAGTGGACAAATACTCTGGAAGGGAGTTAGTACTATCTTCGTTCCAATGTATTCTTCTAGTTTGACATTTTTGAGTCAAACTGATCGAACTTATGGCTTCAATTAAACACAATTGTAAAGTACGTAAGTATAAAAATGATTTTATTAGATTTATCTTGTTGAGAATTTTTAAAATTTAATTTTCTTATATTAAAATGCTTTAAAAATTAAGAGTATCCATGATTAAAGTTCGCCATGTTTGTCTCAAAAAAATCAAGTTGGATAAATACAATGGGACGTAGCTTAGGGATTATAAAAATTTAATATATCAAAAATTATATTTTAAGATGAATTTTTTTCTTTTTTTCACAAAAACTACACTTGATCTTAGCCAAAAGGCCGAGAAAGGTATATTTTTAAAGAGGAATTAAATTATATTTACATTATACTCCATGTGTTTGGGAAAAAACTTCCCAAATTGAATTTTCACGCTAGAATGCTAGATGAGGTGGGTATGGTGTATTAACAAAAGAGTGAGTGTAGATGTGGTATTTTAAAATATTACTTCGTAAAAATGAAATTTGGAAGATTATTTTCAAACAACCAAAAATATGATTTGAAATTATCGTTTTTGGACGAAGGAAGTAACTAAATACGAGCAGGGCCGGCTGGAGGCAGGGGCAGCCTGGCCATTGGGACAGGGCCCATTTTTCTAGGGGGCCCAAGTATTATATATATATATACATACATACATACATACATACATACATACATACATACATACATACATACATACATACATACATACATATATATATATATATATATACGGCCCGGTTCCAGTGCCACTGGCATATATATATATATATATATATATATATATATATATATATATATATATATATATATATATATATGTTCAAGTGAGAATGCGATCTTATGAAAGAAATAAGAATGAATCTGGTGCTTTAGATTGTGAGATCTAAGGGTCAAGATTAGATCAAAATTAGATGCACCAAAATGGTTTGAAAATGCATGATGTCGAAATGCACAAAAAACCTTTGAAAATGCACTATCTCAAAATCTGAGCGCAGGATACAATCTGAGCCGCACGATGCATCAGATCCAAAGGCTAGATTTTATTCTTATTTCTTTCACCAAGGTGCATTCTCACCTGATCCTGCCCCTATATATATATGTGTGTGTGTGTGTGTGTATGTATGTACACATTTGTTTATTAATATAAAAAATTTAAAACACAAAAAAGTAAAGGGCAGTGGGCCTAGTATTTTATATTTTATTATTCTTATTTGTATAATTTAATTATTTTTAAATAAAGTAATTGATAGATTTTATTATATTATGACACAATGACCAATTTTTCTATGTGTCGTACATGGTCCTTAATTTCTCGGAGACGACCCTGAATACGAGTATATTATATCATAATTTATGGTGAAAGTTTATAATATTTCACCAAAAACTAAAATGTAACTACTCCCTCCGTCCGGGAATAAGCTTCCTACTTTGACTTTTCCTCATTTTTAGTGAGGGTTGAATACATCATCAAAATGTCCAAATTACCCTCATTTTGCCCCCCACTATCATTCCTTTGCACAAGCCCCACCGCCGCCCCTCCACTGCCGCCGCCCCTCCACCGGCCCAGCCCCACCACCCGACTGCTACCCTGACCCACTGTTTCCCCACCGCTGCACAAGCATCATCGCCGGCCCATCGTTGCCTCAGCCTCACAACCACCACACCGCCCACCACTGTCCTGCCCCCACAGCTACAGATCTAACACAAATCTACAAGAAGGAGAAGGAGAAGGAGAAGAAGAAGAAGAAGAAGGTGGATCGGGAAGAGATATATGACCTGGCCGAGAAAGGAAAGAAAGAAACCAGAAAAAAAGGGGGAAGAGAGAGAGGAAGATAAGGCCAGATTTGGCCGTGGGGAAGAAAGAAATATTGAGAAAAGAAAAAAGGAGAGGGGGGAAGAGAGAGATAGAGAAGTAGAGAAGGGGGGTTGCGGACTGGCGATTGAGGAGGAGTAGAAAAGAGAGGGGAGATGGGGAAGGGGAAGAAGGGTAATTTTGGAAGAGTGGGTTTGAAAAAGTAGAGTAGGAAGATTTTTTTCGGACGAAAAAAAAGGTAGTGTAGGAAGTTTATTCTTGGACGGAGGGAGTATTTTTAAGTCGTAGTTTTTTAAATATGTACGGAGTAATTTTTATTTCTTATTAATGTATAAATTTGTAAATACAATGATTTCAAAAAATTAAAGATTTCGTCTCGCAACCCCAAATATGTAATCAAATTAGGGACCCCAAATATGTAATCAAATTAGGGACGAAGTGAGTAGCTGTCTAGCTGATACACTTTTATACACACAAAAAATCATCAAATACAACTCTTCATATTGATTAGTCTATCCGATTCATTTGGATGGCATCTCTTGATCTCCCTACATAACATATCATCATTTTCCAAGTATCCTTTTTAGGGAATAAATAAAAGGAAAGGTGACTTAGGTCGCATTACGTTCGCTTGATCTGATATGATTTTTTGAAGATCTAATCTAATTTGATTGCATTTATAATTGAAGATGTTTCCGATCTGATTTGGTCTAGTTTGATCGAATCTGATTTGATCTGATTATAATAAGAATAAGTAATACTATCTCCGTCCCAGTGTATTTGTCCAGTTTGACTTTTTCGAGTCAAACTAGACAAATTTTGAACTCCAATTACTCTGAATTTATATTGTATATTAGCATAATGAAATACAATTTTGAAAATTCTCAATACGATAAATCCAATAAAGTCATTTTATGTTAAAATATATTATGATTTTTATTTAATTGAGTCTCAAAATTTGTCCGATTTTATTCAAAAAAATCAAACTAAACAAATACACTGAGACGGAGAGACTAAGCACCAAAAATAAGTGGAAGGAACCGTACGTGCCTTAGTCACAAAGAAATCTCTTTCTAACAGTCTACTTATACGTTGTTACAAGCCCCCAAAAGGTTGAAGACGTGCCGGTGACTAACGCAGCTACCCGCCGGAATATTCTTCTTCCCCTGAGGTATGCCGTCCTTTCTCCCGGCCCTATCTCTTATTCTCATCGGAATCAATGTGTTATGTGTAGCTGTTATATTAGTTGATGTTTGATTCATTTTAATTTCATTCCTTTATACAGGAAATCTGGTAAACACGGCTAATTACGATCATTGCTCCGCTTAGACCATATCTGTAGTTGAAAAGTTCTTATCAGAGTTTAATTACTGCATAAGAGAAATTCTGTGTTTATGTTCTTAAAAGTCCACCTCCTAATGCGAAGAACTTTAGAATTAAGATGAATGTTAGTATTTTTGTTTCAATGCCGCTATCTAATAAATAGCTAGATTATTTAATTCCCGGATCAGATTGTGAAACATGCCTTATCAAGTTCGCGAGAATCTGTTAATCGGGAACATGAGAGATGCTGCCGAGATTCTCCAGCAAGGCAGCGAGCGGATTACGCACATACTATCAGTCAACAGCTCTGCTTCATTTTCATTTTTATGGCGCACTGAGCCAGCGATCCCGGCCCAGGAGATTCGTAAGGTGTATTTTGGTGGTAATGGATCAAACCAGAAGCTCATGTACTTGTTGGAGCATGTTGGGAAGGATCTGAAGTTTGTGAGGATGGCAGTGGCTCTAAGGGATGTGGAGAGTGAGAACTTGCTGGGTAATTTGGAAGTGTGTTTGGATTTCATTGAAGAAAGTAGGAAAAAGGGGGGTGTGCTGGTGCATTGTTTTGCCGGTGCCTCAAGAAGGTACGCAGTCTCTAAATCCAATGTCTGGTTATTTGTTCGAGTTGTATTTACTGCTGAGTTATATGACTTTGGTCTATCATATCTAGAAGAGCCGAGCTGCTGTTAGTTCAAAATACGTAGCTCAGGCTTTGTTGTTCTTGTTTGTTGATAATATTACGTTATACGAGTTATGCTGGTATGACTTCTTATTGATATTATTCTGTATAGAAATACGTTATGCAAGTTATGCTGGTATGACTTCTTAAATGGAAGAAATGACCAAAAATTATTTGGAGGAATTTGTGTAGTTTCACTCATCATGGAATGGCGAAAGATGCACGCACTCTGTTTTTTTGAACCGAAGATGATGAGATATTCATGTATCAATCGGAGTTTGCATTTTCCAAATGTGCCTATTCTTCACTAATTGCATGCCGGATTTGTTGATGTTTTCTTCTCTTCCCATTCTCTTGTTTTTTTCCCATTAGTATTCCTAGTTGAGACTTTCTTCTTTCCATTTTCTATAGTGCAGCTGTGGTTACAGCATACTTGATGAGATCTGAGCAGCTATCATATAAAGGTACTATAAAAGGAAAACTGCACTTTTAACAGAGATTATGTAATGCTAACCCATTCAGGGGATAAAAATTAAGAATACCACTTTCCCTAATTCTTAGAATATTTTATTTTCCAGTCATATCGTTCTTACAGTGGCTTGTTTCGCGCGTTTTCTATGATCTTCCTTTAAAGTGAAGACCATTTGCCCATCATTTGTGTCTATTATTTGCATCCACCCAGTCTACGCCTAACTTCATTTCTCTTCCTTTCTCCTGCATGTCGTGATTCTGAAGACGCAATTGAATCGTTATCCCAAAGCTGTGAGTCTGTCTGTCCCAATGATGGTTTTGTAGACCAGGTGATACAGACATTTCAAATTGTTTTATGAGCTGGCATCTCAATTGTGTTATATATGTACATTCTCAGCTTATCATGCATTAAGTTGTGAATATTATTTTCTTCGTGTGGCTTCAGTTAAAAATGTTCGAGGGAATGGGCTTTAAGGTTAATCGTGCCAGTTCCGCATACAAACGTTTTCACTTAAGGAAACTAGGTATATATCCTTAACTTATTCATCAATCACATATCTATACTCCCTCTTTTGTAGTAGATTCAAGTGAAATATGGAATACCATATGAGGAATTGTGCCATTCCTGAAACGAACCTGTGCTTTTCAACTTATTACCATTTAAGATTAGTTCAGCACTCTTTGGCTAACAATTAAAACTAAATTCTTCTGCTTTTAGCCCAATAGAAATTACCCTATATAATCCTGTTTCACACACACACACAATGTATCCAGGTGAGAGCTATAATTGTGGAGAAATAGATGCATCCAAGTTTGCAGAAGATCCTGCTTTGCAGAAGCTCGCCTCGTTTGATGATGATGATGATGATGATGATGAGCAGCAGTCCTCGAGTGTGAAACCTGCCAGTCCTATTCAAGCATACTGCTGCAAGAAATGTCAGAGGATAGTTGCAGTGCAAGACAATGTTGTTGATCATGTTCCTGGTGAGGGTGAACCGGCTTTCGCATCCTCTAAAAGCAGAAACGGCGTTCCTTTCGACAAAGGAGACGACAATGAGTGTTCATCGCTCTTCATTGAGCCTCTTCAGTGGATGACTGTAGGTACTGCCCTTCTCTTCTCTCTTTCAGCTTTAGGGGTAACGAAATATGGCAAAAGCTATTGATTTTTTTTTTTTGCTCAAATCGTTTATAGGAAGAAAAATGACACTATCATTATCTTTTAAACATTATTTTGTTTAATTTATTTAAGAAATTCATTTAAATGCTGCCCGTTTGATAAGTCATTTGGGAATATTCATAAATGGTGAGGGATAGTTTTATAAATAATCTTGTCAAAGCAAATCGACTTAAAAATAAGTAGGTAAAATCCACTTTTTTTTTTGACTTCTATGCAGCAGAAAAACACGACATTAGCTGACTTACAAGTTAAAAACAACTTTTAAGCAGTTTTGACAAGTCGTTTTTGTTCTTACATGCCCCAATATTATGGTGCACAGTTGGGGAGGGTGGCATGGAAGGAAAGCTCTCATGCATCCATTGTGAGGCTCAGCTTGGCTACTTCAATTGGTCAGGCACCCAGTGCAACTGTGGAAGTTCAATCGCCCCTGCCTTTCAGCTCCACAAAAGCCTGGTGGATCTCACCACTTCCTGAAGTTTCATGAGACACTACTACTATTGTGTGGCATTTTATTTTACTGGTTTTGTTGTTGTTGTAGCATTTTATATATATTTGGGGACTCCATTATTGGGTCTGTTGTTGTTGTAACCTATAATAATAATAATAATCCCCTGTCAAGATAATTGACAAAACATGTTTGTTATTTCATCATGTGTGTAACCAAATACTTGGAGTAAAGTTCACTATTGTGTGTTTGTTTGTTTTTATAGTTCTTATAGTTCTTTATTTTTTTTAAACATAGTTATTTGAATACTAATTATGAATGTTAAAAAGGAAACATGAACAACTTAACTTGCGCAAGTGAAATAAACAAGAACAATGATATTATGTGGTTGAGATGCATTTTATTCGAAAAAGAATATATATACTCCTCCGTCCGGAAATATTCTTCCCGTGTTGACTTGGCACGCTTATTAAGGAATAGTAAAAAAATGCAAAATTTTCAAAAATGCACATACTATAAACTTTTAAATCTCCTTTTATTATTAAAAAAGTATTAAAAAAGTAGATTTGTGATAAAATAGAAGGGTATTATTGATATTTAGCCTTAAAAAGCATACTAAAAAAGGAAATGAGAAGATTATTTTCGGACGGACCAAAAAGGAAAATGGGAAGAATATTTCCGGACGGAGGAAGTATCAACTAGACGTGCACTTTACCAAAATTTGACATCAAAGCCCCTCAGAATCAAAATTGTATTTCAAGGCATCTACATGACCTTTCCGTGACACTAACCCTTGTGAACTTTGCTTTTTTTTTTGTTCATAATCCCTTTATGCCATTCCTCATGTGTAGTAAAGGATAATGGGATTGATATTGAATAACACAACTCTCAATTTGCTTAAGAAATAGAGGGGAAGGATACATAACAATAACATCCCGACATCACTAAATATCTTCGCCTCGCGCGAGAAAAGATTGACAATGTTCAGAGCACCACAAGAAACATCACTTGTGTAAACTCAAGGCTAGTACAATCACTTAAAGGCCTGTTTGGCATTAGCAATGGAGTTTAACGCCAGTGTTTTGAAGATGTTATCCAAGCATGACTTTTAGCTTTAGCTTTTTTGGAAGCTGATCTAAACGACTGCACTGTTGATAAATTGTCCAAAACGCTAACACTAGATAAATATTGAATGCTATTCCCAAACAGGGCCTTAATAACTAGTTTCGCCCAATTCTAGAAACCCATGCAGACAACAAAAGAGAGAGTTTCTTAGAGTCCTAACCCAACCGTACGGCCATCTCTTCGGCGAAGCCCAGCAGTGTACTGCTTCTCCAACTCCATCTGGAGCTCCTTCTGCTTATCTGCATCGTGAACGTCTGGTTTATGCTCCGTCTTTGTGTCACCCTTCACACCCTACAATTGGCCATATGTACCAAGGCAAACTCAGACTCTAAAAGTGTGTTAGTATGTATGAAAACGTTGAGATGTTATTTAAATATTGGGATGTAATAACACTTGATGTAATGTCTTCAAATGTATTTTTAGGTATAGTTTGGTAAGATGTAATGAAAGGGTCATAAAATTGAATGTAGGATGCAGATTTTGACACTACATTTTTTTTCTCATAAGCCTATTCAACCAGCACGGTTAATTTCAGTGCATGGTAAGAAAAAAGTTAAGCTACCAAACAGGCACTTTATAGCATACATTGCATTTCATTATGACTTGTCAAAAAATATATGAAGTCAAAATACAGAGCAAGCGCAAAGGAAATTACCATGAGCTTGTTGAACTTTTCCTGGCGTTCACGATCACCAAACATTGATGTATCCCATCGACGAGCAGACTACTTATTGTGAAGAAAAACACATGGAAGGGATAAACATGGTAAATAACATATAGTCACAACAACTATGCCCAGTAAAATGCCACAAGTGGTGTCTGGGGAAGGTAGGTGTAAGGTACCCTTACCACTCCCTACCAAAAACATATAGACTTAAGACTTGTTTCGAAAAAAAAAAAACCCTGGATTGGAGGTGGACTGTTTAAAATAAAAACATTGTTTATCTCAAACATTGCAATGAAGTTGCCAAGATTCATTAGGCATGTGTGTGAATGGGGTTTTGGAAGAGACATGCCAATTTCATTTTAGAAAGAAATATGCTTTAACTTGACAAATTTTCAAAATAAAATATATAACAATGATAAAATAGCATAAAGATTACAAACCCAATGGCCCAGGCATTTATTTATTGCTCCTCTCCTGAACATACCCTTAATGTAAAAGGCATCTACACATGTGATGTGCACATTATCCCCTCTCATATGAATATGCTGGACTTTGTAAGACAGAAGTATAAAGGGGGACGAAACTACAATTACCTCTTCAGTATTATCTGTGCTCTTTTTATTTCCCCATAATAGCTTCTTCTTCTGATCAGCAGTCAAGTAACCAGTTCCAACAAGATTCTTATTAACTGATTGTTAAAACAATAACGAAAAAGCATGTTAATTAGGCAGTTTGCATCAAAAACTGAATAAGATGAACACATATTGGAATCTGAAGAAAGTTAGAGACCTAGACAAGTTCTTAAAAGAAAGCTCTCATTGAAATTCATGTCATCAGAAAATTAGTATAACTCCTACCCAATTACCCACTCCAAAATACGAAGTATTATGTTAAACATCTATGAAGGATAGAGCATCAATAGCCATATCAATTACAAAGAAATTTGAGATTGCATTAGAATATACATAAGCAATCTGAATCAAATTTATACCTAATTCAGCAGCCTTCATGGCAGCAACTTTTGCGACATCTATATCAGAATCTTTCACGCCTGCTTCCAAAGTGACTTCACTAGAAGGCACGTGCCCTTGCTTTGAAATTGAAGATTGCTTTTTGTCTGCCATTACTGGCTTCAGATCTACTCCAATTTATAATAATAAAAAGATGCACGATTAAAATAAACTAAGGAATTAATATGCCACTAACAGGGAAAAAAATATATGTACTAATACCATCTTTTCCGTGTTCTGTGCTGACACCATCAATATCATCAAATTTGGACCTCCTTGCCGAAAACTTTCTGTCATCATACTTATCTTTTTCACGGATGTGCCTCTCCTTGAGCTTTTCCTCGTTATCAAATTTATTTTTATCATCTTTGGTGTACTTTTCACCATCCAACTCCACATTCCTTTTATGATCCTTCTTCTCATCATGCCTACTTCTATACTCCTTACGCATATCCCTTTCTCGATGCATACTATCTTCAATGCCAGAGTTAGAATACCTCTTACTAGAACTGCCTCTATCAGAATAATCTCTTCCACTTGAGTCCCGATGGTGATGAGAATATGACTTAGAATAATCCCTCTCATCATTATCTCCATTGCAATGTCTTGTATTACTATCATGCTTGCGGTGACTAAGAGAATTCCTAGAGGATTGTCGGTCAGAATATCTGGGTGACTCCCAACTCCTTCCATTGTCTCTCCCTTCCTTCTCATCATCCTTTCTTCGACGAGAATCAGCATTTTTATCACGATATTTCCTATGTGGAATTGGACTCAAGCTTCTCTCCCGCGCAGGACTACCTGCATCAGCACAAATCAGTGCATAAACTAAAAACTGCCTCTGGGATGATGGGATATTGCTAGAAATCTAGTTATAAATTACAGGTTTACATTACTGAAAGATTAAAACATGTTTCTTCATATCAATATAGTAAAATAAAAAAATGCTACTCTGTTTATGAATACATAAAGTTAAAGTTCAAGTGCATTATAAATTTGTAACAGCCAATTAAAAAAATACACCTTTACCTGACAAATAACACTAATCATTTTATCCAAACATATTCCATATTATCATATTAGTACTGCAGAACAAAACTAGTGGCCACTAAATTGCTGGTCACAAATATCAAACACCTAATTTTGCAGAATCCTTTATAAAGTTCTGATCAAAATATATGGAGTGTAGTTTTAACCGTATGATAATATGATTACAGTAATCAAAAGAATTCCAGACTTCCAGTAAGAAAAAACAACCCCATATTCGATCCACAAGCTAAATTAGAGGTATCCTTGAACACACTAAAAGCTCCTTTTGTATTATCTATAAAAGTGTCTTGAACTATTTAGCCAATAATCACTGCCCAACCCACAAACCACACCATAACCAATATCTATCTGTGTGAGCACCTATTATGCTCACTGCCAAACTGTTAACTGTTCTCCTTCATATCATAGTTTTGGACTCGATTCTGTTACACTCCTGTAGTAAGCAAATTGATATTACAACTATGTGAGATAACCGATAAAGTGATAAACTACCACTCTGACGCATCAAAACCGAAGTGCAATTATGATAGACAGCAATGGTAAGAAGATCAGATTGCAAGCGAAACGATTTTGAGGCATAAATGATGAATCTTTGAAACTAAATCCGTTCACTAACCGTCGGAGGACGATCCGCCAGCTGGAGACCGACGACGGTATTTCCGGTGAGCAGCATCACTGGACGGCTTCCGAAAAGCACCGCCGGAACCAACATCATCCCGGGCTGGCGTTAGCCCATCGGGATCCATAGCCGCGCACCTTAATCCAGAAAAAGTATCCCTCTTAAACACGAAATCGATCCGGGGTCAGAATTCTTGTTGCAGACTTGCAGGTGGTAATAGAATTCCAATACACGATGACCGAAATCGGGTTTGATTGATTAGGGTTTGGGAGACTTAAAATGAGGATTAGAAGAATTCATTTGAATGATCTCTACCTAAGATAATTTTGGCTAGTGGGTCTTCAAAGTTGTCAAAGGCACGAGTGACAATAAAATAAGATCCAAATTTGATTATTGAAGACTGTCGTCTCGAATATAATTGTAATTACTGGATCTTTGACACTGCGAACAAAATTTAATTTATTTTTTTCGGTGATCGTCTAGTCATGTCTTAGAAAGTCCTCAAGAATGAGGTTCATCTTTATGAATTATTTCGAAAAGATTTAAAAAAAATGAAAGTCGAAAAGATTAAAATTAATAGTATGTTCTTATATATGATTTTGAAATCGCTAATTCTAACTTTTAAAGTAATGTTCTACACAATTTTGTCATTGTACACTTTCTTAAGTGAGTAAATGATTTTAAATAATAAAAAATTAAAATTAAAATACATAAATAAGAAATGTGTAAAGTTTGTATTTATGACTTGAGCATAAATACTATAACTTGAGCATTACTTTTTTCTCATCCTACGTGGCTTCCAAGTGTCTTTTTTTTCATTCTATTTTTTCTTAAAATTCATTTGGCTATTGCCATGTTCTTTTCTTCATATACTCCGTATTTATTTTCTTCAATTTATCTTAACAAAGTGTAAAAATAAGGCAATGACAACACAAGTATGACAATTTTAAAAAAAGTTCAATTTTTATTTAATACCCTGAAAATAAAAAAAATTATGTCTATATATTTTATAAAAAATAAATATGCAAATAGCCAAAAAATTCTAGTAAACTTTTAAGAAAAAAATTGTCATGCAAAAAACACCGCTTGAATGCCATGTAAGGTAAATAAAGATTGCTATTTGGATGACATGTATGATGAGAAGAACGCCAAATGGATATTCTATCGGTCAAATTTTTACACCTCCAGCATGGGGTATTACGCTTTTGTTTGACAATTTGAAATTGTAACTTTGACATCATATAGGAATTTGTGGTATTTTGTCTTCCCTTAACACTATGTTGACAATTAATGTGACACTACGATAACGACGATGTAGTGTGTGATGGTGGTATCGTCGATAGTGGTAGAGATCGAGTGTGATTTCGTCAATAACGGTGAAAAATCAACATCAGCGATGTCGGATTTCGGCATCAGTGGCACATCATTGCAGTGGGAGCATAGTAAGTCAGCGGTGGGGATTCAAGTGACAATGACATGCGGTATAGACACAATGGGCCACTAGAAAAAAAACTACTAGAAAAAATTTATACCAAATTGCTAGTGTTAAAATATATTTTTAATTTATTTTTTTAAATATTTTTTTACTAATACATTTTACTACTCCTATTTTAAGAGATTTTGTTAAATAAAACTAAGAATGGATGGAGTACTTCGGATGAGATGACTTGCCCGGTCACCCGGTGTAGTTAAACGCATAACGAAAATTACTCGGACCCTTTTTCTTTAGTAGGGTTTTTAGGGCTTTTCCATCCAGATTTGTTCACTTGGCTCAGCCTCTCAGAAGCAGTCTTCTTCTTCTTCTTCTTTTTCTTCTTCATTTCAATTTGCACTTCGCCATGTGGGCGCTTCGCCGAGCTTCTGCTACCCTCAGGTAATCGCTTGCAATGGATGAACTATCGTTTGATTCATTTCATTTCTCGTACGATGAGTACATTCATATAACCCTAGGTCTATGTATGCATGTATGCATACGACGAGCAATTATAAACAGTGCTTATAGGGAAATGTGAGAATCAGTACGGGGCATTGGATTTCAGATCTATAGGCTGTAACGAACCAAAAATCTAGGAAAACCTTGAAAAATGGAGGTGACAATTTTAAAAAAAATGACCTGAAGTTTGAACAGTGGGAATTTTTATGCCAACTACGCTTCTGAATGCGGTTGAGGAGCTCCAGATGTGAGTATGTGGATCAAATATACATTTTGCTCAATTTATACCTTGCTACTCCAGAAGTTTTCCGGACTTTTAAAGTGTTTCGGCACAAACTCTGAAACCTGTGAAGATGTGGCCATGTGGGCAGTTTAATTGTCTGGACTGAACTTTGATAGCTCTAGCAACTGTATTTTGGGAAGTCTTACTGTTTTTTAATTTGCGTTGATTGCCATTGTTTAATTCATCCAATGGAAATCATCCCTAGTTATGAAGTTGAACTTAAGATGGATGCATGACTAAATTTTCCATGGTATATACTTTAGGATGTTTTAGTGTTTTCTACTCATATTTGTGAAGGTTTTTTAAATTCATCCAATGGCTTGTGGCTCCCGTCCCTAGTTATGACGTCAAATTTTAGTTGGATACATGACCAAATTCTTCATGAGTATAATTACATCATATTTGAATAAAGATTTGTTTATTTGTTATATAAGTTGTTGCTGAGTACAAAGCGGCTAATCCTGCTGGAAATTCTTGGACATTAAGACTGACTAAATTGGTTATTTATTACTTTTGCAGGAAGCAAAGGTTGAGCATAGAAAGTACTCAAATTAGGTTTGGTATACCATGTGTATCAAATAGTTTACCAGAAGACTGTGATGTGGGAGTTCATACTCCTGCTGAATTCGAGAGTCATAAGTTTCTATCACTAAAAAGTTTCCATAAGAAGGCTGGTAGTTCGCCTGCAGCATTATGGGGCACGTGCAGATTCTCCTCACATGCAGAAACAAAGAACAGTGGTCGGGATGGCGATGAGACGGAAGATGGATTTTCGGATCTTGATTCTCTTGCAGCCGAAAATGATATTCTAGATAAAAATGAGTCAGACTCAGAGTCAGACCTATCTGATGAGGCTGTTGATGATTTAGAGCATGGAATTGAGGATTCACAGGATCTGGTGGATACTAAAACCCCATTTGCCAAGAAAAGATTTGGATCAACATTGTTCAAAGAATTTTTGGATGATCCAGCATCAACAGTAGATTCAATCGTGACTAAATGGAAAAACAAAGGGAATGAATTGACTCGCTCGGAACTAACAGAAGTAATGACGGGCTTTCGTAGAAGGCGCATGTTTGGGAAAGCACTGAAGGTAAATTTTCTTCTTCTATGATCTTAATACTAATTGTTATAGTACTTGCTTTTTATGTATGTTTTGCTAAATTTGGTATAGTGCGTTCATCATTATATTCTGTCATATCAAATTTGAATATTTATGAAACATAAGAGGCAGTGCCTAATCTCTTTTATTATACTCTGTATTTTTTTGGGGTTACTGCATTTTCCCATTATTTGCAGTAAAATGAAAAACCAAATTGTTTGTCCTTACCACCCTATTTCTTGTTTTTGACAGCTTTCTGAGTGGATGGAGTCATGTGAGGAGATTGAATTCACTGATAGAGATTTTGCATCTCGTGTTGATTTAATTGCCAAAATGCGTGATTTACATAGGGCAGAGGCCTTTTTGCAGAAGATTCCAAAAGAATTTCGCGGTGAACTTGCATATCGAGCTTTCTTAGCTAACTGTGTTTATGCAGTCAATGTGAAGAAAGCTGAAGAGACATTCAATAAAATGAAGGAACTTGGCTTCCCAATCTCATGCTTTGCTTTCAACCAGCTGCTTCTTCTCTACAAAAGAACTGACAAGAAGAAGATTGCAGATGTTCTCATACTCATGGAAAAACACGGAGTGAAGCCATCTCGGTTTACATACAAAGTATTGATTGATGTCAAGGGGCAAGCCAATGATATAGACGGCATGGAAAAAATCATAGAGACAATGAAAAGCGAGGGAATGGATCCTCCTATCTCCGTAAAAGCATCAATAGCCAAATACTACATTGCCGGTGGTCACAATGAGAAAGCCGAGGCTGTACTTAAGGACATGGAAGGAGGCGACGCGATGGAAACCCGCTTCGCACGCCCATATTTCCTCTCCCTCTATGCTTCCCTTGGCAAAGCTGATGAAGTGAGCAGAGTCTGGCAAGATTGCAAATCCAAACCCAGGGTAGACGAGGCTCTGTCTGCCATTCGTGCTTGGGGAAGTTTGAAGAAGTTCGACGAGGCAGAAGAGGCCTTTGAGGCATTGATAGCCAAGTTCAAAAACTCCAAAAGCCTCACTTCAAAAGCTTACAATGTTTTATTGAGTGTTTATGCAGATAACAAGATGTTGGAGAAGGGAAAGGAGCTTGTGAAGAGGATGGGGCAAAGCCATTGCAATGCAGGGCCATTGATTTGGGACGCGCTTGTTCAGCTCTATTGCAATGCTGGAGAGCTGGAAGGTGCCGATTCCATACTGAAAAACGCTTCAAGTAAGGGCAAACCAAAGCCTCTGTACAGGACCTATTCTACCGTTATGGAGGAATACTCAAAGAAAGGGGACGTCCACAACTGCGAGAAGATATTCTACAGAATGAGACAGGTAGGGTATACCTCCAGGTTTAGGCAGTTCGAAACACTTATAAAGGCATATGTGAATGCCAAGGCTCCTGCCTATGGAATGGCCGAGAGGATGAAGGCGGACAACATTTTCCCAAACAAGGCATTGGCCGGCTTGATTAACCAGGTTGATGCTTTCAGGCAGACGTCCTGGTCGGAGATACTGGACTGATCAGTTTGTTTCCTCTGTGGCAACTGGAAACAACTGCAGAGTTGCAGACTTGTGTTTTTTGATCATTAGTATGTTTTTTTTGATAGACCTTAGGTTATGGATGTTTAATGTGTTTTCTTGTTGTCTTATAATTCCACCATCAGACAATCTGATCTGCGTTTCAATTTCTTTGTTTGAATAACTGCCACCCAGGATTTAATCGGAGAATATTTCTCGTCTCAAAGTATTCGTTATTCGTTCAGTTTGAATATTTCTCTTTCGTTAACATATATATATATGATGGGCTCTTACATCCTCCTCCCCTTCCTAAAACATTTCTCGCCATCTTCATCGAAGACTGCTATCCAAGAACCAGTGCAGAAGATTGAATGAAGGTGGCAGGGGAGTTAGGCGTTATTTTGTTGGGGTTCTAAGAGAACACAGTTTGATTTTTGAGGGTGCAGATTCAGAATGATACTCTGTATTGAATTGATGGTTAAATTTTTCAATAAATTGAATTGAGAAAAGTTCAGTCAAATGTCGTATGTCGTAAAATGCCATATGAATTTAGTTTTAGAATGATACTCTCTTCAAACCTAAAATTTCTTATTTTGATTTTTTTGGTCAAACAATGACACTTTTTTCCTATAAATTGTAAGAAAAAACATACTCATTATAATTAAGTTTGTCTTAGAATATATAATTTTGATATATCAAATTTTATAACATTTATTAATTTAAATTATATTTAATTTGTGAAAAAGAATGTCATTGTTTATCTAAAAAAATCAAAACAAGTGTTTTTTAGATAGGAGGGAGTAATAATTTTTATCTTTTTAATTCTACACCAATTTTCAAAGAATAAGACATTCATATTATCATTATATACATAAGATATGACTCATTATATTAATTTTTCAAATAATGAATTAAAAATAATATTATGCAAACATTGTAACCACAGCATACAACTTAAATTAAGACATTCAAATAACCATTCATGTGGTCAAGTGATTTTCTTTCATGATACATTTTCAAACATATATTTCCATTTATCATTTGATAAATTAATATAATGAGCCATATCTTATTTATAATTTTATACTTAATTATTAAGTAAATTGAATTAAAAATAATTTTAATCAAACATTTTAAGTTATACCGATAAAGTTACTCCCTCCGTCCCAAATTATTTGCCACATGTGTATTTCCAAGGCAAAATATCAAGTTTTTTCAATTCATTTTATTTACATATTGGTATAGAAATATAAAATAAAATTTACATATAAAAAAACTACATGAAAAGTTCTTCGAAATAAGAGGTGTCAAGAATATTTATTTTATCAAATAACCAATGAAAACGTCGAAATAAACAAAAGTTTCCGCGACGGCTGAAAAAACAAATGTGGTGAATAATTAAGGACGGAGGAAGTAGTATTTTTATTATGAATGAAGGTTGTGATATTATCTATGGTATATCACCATGATTCCAACATGGGATGACCCGAGGTCCCTTTGGTACTCCGTTCAAAAAATTGATAGTTCCTATCCCACCTAACTCTCCCGCTAAACCCTCCCCAACTCGACCCCACCCGAACCCACCCCCCTCCAGTCAAATTTTGACTCTAAAGTCAACTACATTATGTGGGGTGCAATAGACGGGAGAATGTTTACCGGGAGGGTTAAATGGGGTAGGAATTATCAAATTTTTGAACGAAGCATCGTAGGGACCCCAAACGGAGTTCATGTCATAGGATGACATTGGGGGTTAATGTCATTGGAACCTTGCACATGGTACATTAAGTCCTATTTTTTATATAGAGTATTATGTATTGTCTAGTTTGACGAAACATACTTTTTTTTATAAAACAAAAACTTTGTGGATGATATTCAAACAAAGGAAAGAAAACCAATACAAAAACCCCACATCAAAGTTTATGTTAAAATGAACAAACCTCTTGCAATGCATCACATGTTCTTATAAATAAATGTAACCCTCACTCACCCAACCACTGATGCCAACTTGAAGCAGACCCTTGGTAAGTAGTGGGGTTTTGCAAGGAATTCCAATAATGCTTGTCCTCCTAGTTTTTCACTTCTCAGTTTCTCACCAAAAAGTGTGTTTCTAATTGAACTGGTCTAAATGTCAAGCTGGTCAAAGCTGATCTTGCTAGCAGAATTTCGTATTAGTTCCTTCCGATAATCAACCTGTTTCACCAAAAAGAAGAGATTGTGTCAATGTGTCATGGGACAAACACATCTACCCTTGAACAAACTTTAGGGACAAGAGTGACTCTCAAGCTTGGCCGCAGATCACCCATATTATAGTAAGTTATACAAAGTTACCGGAGTAGAATAAATAAAGGTAGTCATAAAAAAAAGAGGTAGGTCTAGCATATAGTATTAGACCTCATAATTTTTTCCATACATTTACTACATGTATATATGATATTGTAATTGCACTTCGTAAATTTTTTAAGTACATATGTTTGGGCTTAAGCTTTGAGAGGCTTGCCCAAAGCCCGGGTGACTTATTAAACGAGCTTTTCTTTTTGTCCAAGGCCAGAACTTCAAGCCTTATTTTTTCTCAGAGCCCACTTAAAAATGGACGGGTCTTTGGGCTTGGGTGGGCAACCTGTCCCATGTCCATCTCTATGCCTCACATCCCACTGGTGGGACTTAACTGAGCAGGTTGTTTTTGCATTAGAATTAAGCCAGGACTGGTATAAAATTAAATTTGGAGTATATGGCTTCACTCAAATAGTTCATGAGTATTTTTTGTGACAAAATGTAAGTTGGGTGCGGGGAGGGAGGGGCAGATATGTGCTTCTTGGCATTTGCGAAACAGAGTAATTCTTCACTTACCCGAGTACCCATTAATGAGGAAAAAACAACATTTGCCTCAGCAGCATCTCCAACCACAAGTTGCTTCAACAGCCTAGTCTCTGGGTTCAAGGTTGTTTCCCATAACTGAGCAGGCATCATCTCTCCTAATCCTGTGTTTTGTTTAGACAAACAGGTAACAACAACAACAACAACCAAGCCTTATCCCACTAGGTGGGGTAAGCTACATGGATCAAACAATGCCATTGCGCCCTATCAAGTACCAGGTAATAACAGACTACACAAAGTTAACAAGGCAGACCCAGGCTCTCACATAAATGTATGTAAACGAGGGCTTTATAAAAAAAATGAATAATAGCTAGCAATAATTGATAACACGTATAAGACTTGTCAAAGTTGAAATTCGGGGAGCAGAAGAGGAATCTCACCTTTAAATCTCTGGATGTTATATGATGCATTTGAGGGGAAAGAACCCTGGAGTTTCTTAAGCTCTGCATCATCAAAGCAGTAGTGCGATTGTTTTCCCCGTTCAACCTAAACGAATCAAGAACAAGGACGAATTACAACATAGACATATTTCAGGACAGATTTTTTTTGGGTAGGTGGGAACCCAACTGAGATCAAACCTTATATAGAGGAGGAACACCCACATAAATGCACCCCTCATCAAACAAAGCCCTCTGCAACCAATAAAAGAGTGTGATCAGGGTATTTTTAACAAGCCTTGTATATAATTCACTCGAGGGAATTTCACACTTCTAATCCCCCAATTCCTTGGCTTTATGTAATAATTTTCAATTTTTGTAAATTTTGTCCCTCAATTGTTATATTTTAGATATATTTAGTCTTTCCTGCTACCACAATAGGGTTGATGGGAGCATTATGGGCATTCAACTCTGCAGATACCACTAAATGCTAGTTTTAACGGGAGGGACTATTACCTCAATATGAAAGACAGAAGTCTTACATTGCATAATCTCAAATATCTGGGGGGGGGATTCTAAAATGGTGGTTTCATTCTCTTAAATAATTTCTTTGACGAATCATCTTTTGATCATTACATGCAACGAAAGACACGTGCCTGATATCGAAAGAAAAAAGTCAATAACAGGGTGCGAATATGAGCGCCATCCACATCAGCATCAGTCAAAATGATAATTTTATGATAACGCAGAGCTTCCTTTTTAAAATCCTCTCCCTGAAATGAGAAAAAAATAATCCTAAAATAAAGTCACACTTGAAAAATGAAGCGCTCAATTACGTGCCCATCAAAAATTGAGAAGAAATAGAATAAATCTTTAAAAAATGAGCACCTTCACCCCAAGTCCTAGGGCAAGAATGAGATTCTGGATCTCTTCATTTTTGTACATGGAAGCCTCGTCCTTCCTTTCAACATTCAAAATTTTACCTCGTAAAGGAAGAATCGCCTGCACAAACACATGACTTAAGATTTTGATTCCTCGAGTTACAATGTATTCTACAAAACAGCTTTTATTAGACAGCCCGTCATGTTAGCAAGAGATGCAACAACCCCAGTTAGAAGAGTGGAGAGCATTTCAGTTGGCGAGGGAGGGGGGGTTTGGAAGTTGAGCAGTTGTCAGTTGAGGTTGGTTTTGGCAGCGCAAAATGAATCCTTGGAGAGGCCAAATAAGTGTTGTTGAGTCCTCTTGGGATTTGTGGGTGAGCGTTGGGGGACACTCTTAGCTCACTTTTGATTTGGTTTTGTTGAGTAAACATTGCCGTGTTCTTTGCTTTCATGGTTTCAATTTATAATAAAAGACCTTTTTTTAGTATGGTTATACACGAGTCACACCATGTATCACTGTTTGAAGAGGCCCTCTCAGAAATGACCTCTCAGATCCGTGGGGTGGGATATACTAGGTACGATGGTTTGGTTTGGTCTAGTAGAAAATTGTCACTTAAGACATCTTGAAATTTAAACCATCAATCACCTATTTGTTTAGTGCATGAACTTTCATATAAAAAAATAAAAGAACATTATTAATTATTTAATTGCATACTTGGTGGTTCATTCAACCACACAATTTACGCAATAACATACTCCCTCCGCCCCAATTTATTTTTCCCATTTAGAAGAACGTGCAAAATCTCAGATTTTTTAAAATGATTTTATTTACAAATTGGGTATAGAAATAAAAGGTACAAATTACACTAAAATACATCAAAAGTTCTACAAAACAAGAGGTTACAATAATATTTTGTTTTATCAAATGATCAATGAAAACAGGCTTACAAACATAAGTTATCGAGAGGCTGTAATAGTAACTGGGAAGATTAATTTGGGGCAAAAGGAGTATCTTAAGGCTGGTGACGCTTTATTATTTATCCTATGTGGTTTCATACCAAGCTTCAACTAGAATACTGTTTGGAAAGATATATAGAAAGAATAGTCACCTGAAACCGCCGATCACGGCCTTGTTTAGCACTTCCACCGGCCGAATCCCCTTCCACAATAAATATCTCTGACAAATTTTGATAAAAAGAAACAATTCTTTGTTGCATGTAATACTGGAGGATAACGCCATGAAGTTTTAGAATATGGTAATTGGTAAATACTCCCTAAATTATTAATTAAACTTCCCACCTTTTACCTGTACCAAAATAATCCAACCATTTCCTTTTCCTTTTGAAGTAAATCATTATATGGTTCATATTGCTTCTATCTTATCCAAATAAACCTCAGCCAGGCACTTCTTGTTTTCTTATCTGTGGCTTGTCAAAGTGTGCTTTTATTTAGGGATGGAGTGACTAGTGAGTATAATAAATTTGTAATGCAAAAAAACCAATTAACCTCAAAAACAACTGGGATATAAGCTTTGCACAAATAGTATAGGTACTCCAAGCTGAAAGTACTGTGAAGACTCCGTACAATATAGTGACCACCCCGCAATAAGCAAAAGTGGTGACGTATTTTCCACCTATTCATTCCTTCGTAATGAAAAATTTATCAGAATATACTAGGCAAAATTTCAGGCGCTGGGTCTTCAAGATATAAACACTGTTTTTGATGGATATTATTCCTATTATGTATTGTTTATCTTCAATTGAAAGACAACAAAAGATATGAGATAATAACAGGGCATGAGCCTGATGTTAATACGGAGTACTTTTTAAGTACTCTTAACATCTATGCATAAATGACACTGATCAAAGCCAAGCAAAGCAATTTATTGAGCCAAAGCTGGAAGATAGTGCAACACATTTCCACACTGAAGTTCAGAATATAACCCAATGAGCCAGGGATAGAAATTTTGCAAAAAAAGGTCAGTATTAAATTTTAAGCTTTGTTATCAATACTCAATTCCCAATTTCACAATCTTCAGAGGTCCGTCCAGTAG
Source organism: Cuscuta campestris (assembly GCA_900332095.2). NCBI lineage: Eukaryota > Viridiplantae > Streptophyta > Magnoliopsida > Solanales > Convolvulaceae > Cuscuta > Cuscuta campestris. The sequence goes on along the minus strand of OOIL02004738.1, from coordinate 18,351 downwards.
AAGTGAAAAGTTAAAAGAGTCATTACTAACAAGTAACGATGTTTCCGTTTTGGCAAATAATGAACTAAATCAAATGGCACTTTAAACTTTCTTTGCTTCTTACTTTCTATGAAGTTTTTGGGTAGTAAATGCAAAAATGCATCTTGTCCATTGGAAACAATCTATACTTTTACAGGACTAAGATTGTAAGAGCATGTTATCTTCGTCCTAACTAATTGGAACTGATTTGATTTTATTAGGGTATGTTTGGATTGGGGTAGGTAAAATTTTATTACGTAGGTAATAAAAGGTAGGTAAAGTGAGGTAATAAATTAAAAATTGTGTTTGGATATTTATTAGGTAAAGTAAGGTATGTAAAATAATAAAATTAGTACCACATTAAAAGATTGAATTCAATCGATTAGTTAGTTCAACTCTAGAGCTTATATACCGATTATTTTCTCTTGGATTTTCCGATGTGGGATGTACTCTAACACTCCCCCTCAAGTGGACAACCGGGCCATTTTGAATCTAACCGATTGACCACTTGCAAATGAACTCCCATTCCCTTGACTTTTTTTTTTGAGTGCCAACACCTAAAGGACCACAAGCCACTGGGTATGGACTTCCAGACGTGCAATCGGGTCAAACAGGCCACAGGCCGTTGGGTACATACTCCATACGGACAACTGGGCTAAAGACAAACGGGCCGCTAGGAATGAACGTCTAGACGGACAACTTGACAAACGAGGTGGGCCAAAACCTGCTCTGATACCATGATAGAATTTAGGATGGGTATGGACAACTGGATTGGGAAATAAGACACTTGAGATGAACCACATTAAAAGATTGAATTCAATCGATTAGTTAGTTCAACTCTAGAGCTTATATACCGATTATTTTCTCTTGGATTTTCCGATGTGGGATGTACTCTAACAATATCCTTGTCTGAATATTTATTAGATAAAATCAAAAAAGAGAGAAGAAAATGAAGAAAACAGCAAAAAACGAAAAAAATAGAAAAACAGCAAAAAACGAAAAAAAGGAAAAAAACAGACCGCCGATTTGGAACCAAAGGAAGAAAAAAACACCAGGCGCTAGGAATTAGAATTGGAATCACCTGCGCTAGAAAAAAAGGAAGAAAAAAAGTGCGGCGCTAGAATTGGAATCACCGGCTCTGGAATTTGAAAAAAAACAAACCTGGGATCTGTTGATTGTAGAGATCTGCGTGGGAGAGTTGCAGCACTAGAGATGAAGAATTGAGCAGCAGAGGGTTGAATCCGTTGAAGAAGAAGAGGTGTGATATAGGAGAAGGGAAAAGTGGAAAAAAATAGTTTTACCTCCTTTGACCGCCGATTCGGCGGTATCCCATTTTTCACTGTTCAGAGGTAACGTTACCTCCTTCCACCTCCTCTTACCTATCTTCCATTTCACTCCAAACAAGGTAACTTCTCAATTTGACCTTACCCTACCTCTCCTACCTCCAACCAAACACAGCGTTAAGGTCTAGTCAGATCTCTGACTCTAGTTATATTTAAAGTTGTTTATGATCTGAAATGTTCCGATTCCAAAAGGAATAAATAATACGGAGTAAGTAATTAGAATAAGTTGAAGAGAACATGCTCTAAGACTGCACATAACTTGACCCCCCTAAGACCCCAACATAGTTGGGTTTATTTTGGGTTGTTTTTGTTGTGAATGTTCAGGTGGAGCTAAGATGCATTCCCTAAAAACTGCAGAGTCCCTCCGTCATTAAAACAAGTTCCCACCAACCATCGTAAACCACAATGGAAACCGCCGTATTCCCTCAATCGATATTTAAACTTTACACTTTCTTTTTTGTTAATCCCAAAATACTCTCACATCTCCTTTGATGGATAGTAACATGTGGCTTACAACATTTCTCTCTTCTAAACAAATTTCAACCACACACTTCACTTCTTAACATTTTTATTAAGCTGTGTCCCTGGTCAAACCAGGAACTGAAATAGGGACTGAGGGAATGACATCTAACCATACATACCAGATTCCTCTGGATCTGTTGAAGAACAATCAGCAAGCTTCCCTGGAAGAGATGATGACTTTAAGACACTTTTTTGTCTTACCAACTCCCTGGCCCTCTTGGCTGCAAGGGCTGCCTAAATTCCAAAAATATGAGCTATAAAGATGTAATGCATATAAGCAAGCAAGAACCTAAACCAGCTGCATGCCTAAAATTACAGAGAACTAATATGGCATATTTTAACAGGTAAGGTACCTTCAAGGCATTAAGAGACTTGGAGAGAATTGAATCAAGTACCCCAGGATGCAACTCCAAGTATTCAGTAAGATACTCTTGAATAATTTGTTCAACAGCCTTTCGTACCTCTGGATTTCCCAACCTTGTCTTCAAACAAACAAACAAAAAGATAAACAAAATAGAAATGATTTATTAAATTGGAACCAAAACTATTTGCAGACAAACCCCCAGACTAGGTCAAGGCTCATCTCGTGAATACCTTAGTCTGTCCTTCAAATTCAGGATTTGATACTTTGACTGAAATCACACAAGTCAATCCCTCTCTCACATGCTCACCACTTAAGCTAATATCCTTTTCCTGGAGAAAAAGGACAAAGAGTTCATTGTTTTTTAGATCAAATAAGCACAGAGAGCTCTTCTAAGTACTAGTTTACTAGAAAAAGAGCATGATTTCAAATTCATTTCAAAGGTAATCCAAGATATGAATTGAGATGTGATCAAATTAGGGTACACCCCTCAAGAAAATAGTATAATAGATGTAGCATAATGTGGTGTTTATAAACAAAAGATAATGAGGATGTGAATTCAGATTTAAAAATGAGGGTTGAGGGCAGAAAAATTTCCTTTCAATTTGCTTCATGAGTATCAATATGGACACACAACCACTGTTGTTTTATAAAAGAGAACATTTAATAGTGCACTAGTCTATTCTATATTTCTAGCATTCTGTGTTTTTCAATATTTTTTTATTTTTGATAAAGAAGCTATAAAAAGTCAAAAGTATTCACCAGAAGACAAAGCAATCACAATTCACAAAACTTCCATACAAGCAAAATAATATAGTAAAAGACTTAGTTGTAGGTATGGAGTTCAATGTTCATGTTTCCTTACAAGCAAAAGAATATAGTTCAATCATGTTTCCTGTTCCATTAAGTCTATTGATATGGAGTCACCCTACACTGACACCAAGTTCGCCACCCCCAGTCTCACAGAGACACGTACAATCTGTACTCTCTGTGTTGACTGTGTGTGACTGTCTTTTGCATCTGTGAGACAGTGTGGTGAAACTTGGTGTCATGAATGGTGTTGTCAAAGTAAAATTACTCTTAAATAAGAGGTCTAAACATACTACCTCTAAATCGATTAGAAGGGTAAGTGTGAAAATATCATTTCAGATATCTGGATCACCTACACTCCAGTTTTGAAATGTTGGTTTATCTAATTCCAATATTACAATGGCTACGTCTACAAAATTAGTATTCAGCTGATCCCTAGATTGTGTATGTAAGTGCATACACAACTAAAACTAGGTTGACTAAAACATAACTAAATTCTAATGTTTAGCCAAATTACAAATGAATTAGAATTAAGTTTTCATGTTTCTTGGCAAACATAAGAGAACGAGTATGGTTTACTTTATATGTCTTTGACTTTTTCGCAAGGCTGTTGAGTGTTCTTGTTAATGAGGCTTTTAGACCATCTATATGAGTGCCACCATCGATTGTTCGTATGCTATTAGCATATCCAAGCATTGTATCTGAGTAGGCATCTGAACACCTAAATAGACAATACAGAAAAATGGATTTAAAACATCAAATTTTAACTTGCACTTTAAAGTAGTTACTACTTAAGAATCTCAAAAATCAGTTACAGCATAAATAAGATTCTTTTTGCCGACTTATGGTGAACTTTAGTGTAAAAAAGCTCAGAAAAAAATGCAAAGACGTAAACTGAAGCAAAAGGCTAAAATTAATACCACTGAAGAGCTGCATCAATCAATATGCCATCTACTTCTCTTCTGAAGGCCACCACATCGTGCAAAGGTGTCTGAACCAGAAATCTGTTAGTGGTTACAAATGTTTGGAGAAAATAGAAAGAAAGTTTCAGCAGTTAACATTCACATCTGTAAAGGATATTATGAAGAAATTCTCAATAGCTGACACTTGACAGTTTGACTAAAATCAGCTCTAGACCTAGCAAAAATTGACCGGAGGCAATAATATTTTGTCATCTTGGAAAATGGAAATGTTTTTCTGCAATTATCATAAAGCAACATGATGTTCATGTTGATTTTAGAACATTAATCTTGTAATGGACATGACTACCACTGTGGGAGTGTTTTGGATTGATTTTGCAAAATCAATAAGTAGAACATCAATCATGTAGGTACTTGCTTTAAGAAATAGAGATTTAATTGTTTAAAATATGAAATATTAAGTTAGCTACTTGCTTTTGGTATGACTGTATGATGCTTAAGCTGCTTTAAATAAGGAATAAGAAAAAACTTGTTTTTGCTTACGAAACACCAAAATTGTAAAAGCAGATTAAACTAACAAACAACAAAAACAAAGACTTATCCCACTAGGTGGGGTTGGCTCAGCTTAAACTTACCAATAAGCAAAAATCTAAGTATTCAAAAACACATTCAATGTGAATTGCCTCTTATGATTTGTTAAATGTAGGTGGAAAGCATAGTTGTTATGGCGACTAGGCGAGGCCGGGCGCTAGACCACCTTCTGGGTGCCTGGCGATTAGGCGCCCGCCTAGGCGTCCCTTGGGCGAGTGGGATATGGCAATATTGATAATTTTTTAGGTACTAATGTAAACGCGCATAGTATGAAATAAATAAATAAAAAGATTAAATAGTACAGCGATACTAAAAAAAATAAGTACCAAAATGTTGATAATATATAAATACTAAATAGGGAGTATAAAAAATTCAAAGCAGCAACTCATCAAGTCAGATACCAAACGAGATGAAGACAAAAAACCCTTAGGTATATAATAGTACGAGTAATTAGATTAATTGCAATCTTCAGAATAGTTCTCAGTACAGTACCCCCACTACTCCATCTCCATAAATGAATTAAGGGCAGATACAGTACCCACAAAGTCTTGTTTCTTTTTACTTTTAGAGTAGTTCCCAGTGTACAGTACCCCCACTACCCATTTATGTTTTCTAAAAAAAATTCGGCGTATAAACTACCCGACCCGACCCACAAAGTCTTGTTCCTTTTACTTTTTAATGGGTCGTAACCCGCAAGTAGCCGGCAATTACTCGTAAATCTTTTAATTAAGCCAACGAGAAGCAAATTCACTTCCTTGCCCGACCCGCATTGCATTTTCAAAGATCGAATGTGCCTGAATTGGACGATTATACGATTCGACTCCATGTTTTTACCATATCTTCAATTTCCGGATCTTTGCCGCGATTCAGATCGTTCCAGGTAACGTGCCGCGTTTTAATCGATGACAAGTCAAATTCTAGGCGGAAAAAGCTAGGCGACCAATCTGGCGTCCCCAATATCTCGCCCAGACGCCTAGGCGTCGCCTAGGCGACGCCTTGATAACTTTGGTGGAAAGAACCTTTTATGATGATCGTTTGAAATTTAATGTCATTATTCCTTCATAAGAAGGTTGCAACAAGAAAGGCATAATGCGTAAAACTGTCAGTTGCCACTGATTTTCAGAAGATCAAAAGACCGTAAAAGCTTCATGCCACCAACCCTTGACATCGTTGGGATTAGGGTGCAGGAAGATGTTTTGGGTCACAAATTGACCAGAAACAAAATAACTTTCCACATTCATCATTATTCATAACCACAATGTGGTGAGCACAAGAGATCCATAGACCATAATAATAAATGCACAAGGATGATGCAAAAAGTAGAACAGTACCCATGAAACAATAAAAAATAATATAGCGAATAAGCAAACCTTATCTGCATTCAACCATTTCACGTACTCAACCAAACCTCCAGCATAATAGTACTCACTGCATTGGTTCTTTTCTGTGTCTATATCCTCTTCCTTTAGGGCAATAGTTAGCTGCAAACCAGAGTAAATGGTAAGTGAAAATATACAAAAGCAAACATCAGCATGTGAAGTTCTTCCCATGCATAATAAGCTAATTCAGAACATTTAATTGGATAGCATAGCATAAATTCATATTGCGGAATAATTGATACAAAATCATCTACCACAGTTCAGCAAAATATAATTTACTTAAACCTTGAGTTTAGATCAAGAAATAGCAGAAGGAAAACTATGTATCCTAAAAATAAGAATTCCCTTAATGATGCAATATTAGCTACTCGCACATTCAAAGAATGCAGTTCGCTTTTGAATTAATCATGCACAAAAATACCTCAGGGTTAAGAAATGCAAGCTCCCTAATTCGTCCAGCCAGAGTATTGTAGTCAAACTCTATTTCAGTTGTGAACACTGGATAAACAGTCAAGTTAGAAAAACATGTCAACAGCTCAAAGCCTCAAACACTAAAATCTGACAAATTGCAAAAGAAAAAAGAGAAAATATAGTTGTTTTTAAAAAAACACTAGCCACTACTGAAATTATGAAGGTACACCACTGCACCAAACAATCCCCCCTCCACACAAATATCATACACATATTTTTGCAATTTATCAAAAAATAAATGTATGATAAGCCATACTAAGATGAAGCAGAAGTGCAAATCAAAGACCCCAAGAAAGAAAAAGGAAAATATTATTATTATTATTATTATTATTATCATTATTATTATTATTAACAACCTTCTTTATCAGGCCAAAATCGTATGGATGTCCCTCGACGTTCTTTCTGCTCAGCTGATAACTCATGAAAAATCAAATCTGTTGTAGGCTTCCCACGGGAATACTTCTGTTTGTGTTCCATACCATCACGCCAGACAACTACCTCTAACTCCTGTGAGAAGATTTAATGCTCAATTAAGGTTATTGATGGAGTTTCTTAATGTCTAACAAGAGCATATAAGAACAGTGGTTAGGGTGCCCAGTAACTAAGTCAAGTAGTCAACTACAAGCAAACAGCTTTATTGAATGGAGCTTTTTATCGGACTTAACAGAAATAAGCACTTAAGATTATCACCAAAAGCAACTATATTTTTTATCAAGGAGAGAGAACTCCTACCAATTAAAACCTATTTACTCTCTTTGAAAATTACAATGTTCAAGCCTTAAAATATTCGCATGTCCACTTAAACATTTGGTTTAGAACCCTAGTAAAGCTTTTATATATTAAATAATATAATTGAGAACACCTAAAACGCCTAAGAAGAAACTATGTTTGAGTTAGCTTACTTAGGTATAAAAAGGGAAGTGTCTACAATATATATGAAGTTGACAAAGTAGAGAACAATAAATGCAGCACATGCTCTTAAGAAAATATATGAAGAATTATGTAAAATCTTTGTCATTCTTTCAAATTAAATTTCACTTCTATCATTTTTAGCATTTCAATAACGATTCTAGAAGTGCTTCCTGGTATTAAATAAAACTAAATGTGTTCATGCTATTCCTTCTATTTTCATGTATTCAAGATCTGATTTTAAAATCTTTATCAAAGTTTACCGTTAATATTTACCAGTATTTATCACACTCTTGAACATTTAAATATGTACTTTCGCATGATTTCATATTCTTTGGCATCACTTCAATAATCTGAAGGTCCCATACTATGTTGGAACACGCTTTTCAACAGTTATTAAATGCAAGCCCGCATTAAGGATAAATAAGATCATGTTAATCATTGTGACCTATGAAGCCTTGAAGGATATGCACAGAGGCTAATGAAACCCTTCATTAAAGAAGCAGTAAAAACCCCTCTGACTTGAAATTGACCGCCAAAGTGAGTTGAAAATATTCCAGCGAGAGATATGCATGTATGAATATAAGATACGATAGACAATTACCTCCGACAGTGCGTTAACAACAGAAAGGCCTACACCATGCAATCCACCTGAGACAGTATACCCACTACTTGTGCCTCCAAACTTGCCACCTGCATGCAGAACCTGCACCATTTCTCATTTGTATAAACTGGTATAATTGTATAAATGATTGCTAATATTAGTATATGACATTTACTTCGATGATTGAATAATCTCTTAATCCAAACACTAACAGAAAAATGAAGTGTAATCAAGTCATAGAAGGAAGGATGCCATCTGGGTCCATAACTTAATTCAAAGAACACACTTAATCATATGAAATAAACAACAGTTTATCACAAGATCAACATTAATTTTTAAAATGGGAATTAAGAAGACAATAATTTCAATATTCCTTTAATGACATGCCAAAAAACTGGGTCCCACCACTTCGTCTTCACTTTTCAGCGGTCTCTCGCCAATATCATTAAACAAGAATTTTAATGATGGCCAACTCTGTGTTTCTTTTTTTTATTTTTAACACAATGCTTGTTGGTATCTCAGTTGGCCATCACATAGATCAAATTCATGAGCTTATTATCCTAGGTCGGAACAAGTTAAGAGGATCCCATTATCCCATGAATCCCCCCCCCCCCGGCAACATGGGCTTTGGCATCATGAGCACCCACCCCAGAGGAAGGCACGCTTGACAGGCTATTAGCTCAGTGGTAAAGCGTTCTACACTGAAATTCTATTGTCTTAAATTAAAGGTGGAATTCCACAGCCGTATAAAACCCACCATCCACTAGAAAGTTCCCTCACGATAGTGAAGAGCGATTTTTGTAGTTGGTGAAAATTTACCGTCAAAACAGTCTCCAGAGCAGATTTTTTGGTCGTTGGATGCAAGTCAGTTGGAATCTGGAAAGCAAAGTAAAACATGTGAAGACATAACAGCAATAAAAAAAGTTGGTATGCATCATCTTACTCACTTAGCTATAAGCAATTAACACACCCACTCAATTATTTATCTTATCGGCATACTCAAGTTGAAATGAGAGTGCATATGAGAACTAACTCGACTTATTTTGGATCAAACTAAAGAGGACATCAAATATTTGCTACATATAAGTTGCAGTACCAGACCAATAATCCTTCAAAAAAGCCTCAATATTCCAATGAGAAGGTGTGTAATCAAGTTATGCAGGGTATTTTATGGTGCCACTCAATCACAAAAGAGCCTAGAAAATTTGAGCTTCAGCTAGATCTGACACTTGCTCATTTCACATCTTTCTTATGACGAGATGTCACACATTATTCTCTAGAGAAAAATAAACAGTTCATACCCCGCGACCGTTGTCAGTGATGCTCACTGAATTGTCGAGATGCAGGACGACTTCTATTCTTGAAGCACAGCCTGCTTGAGCTTCGTCTACAGCATTATCCAATATTTCATATACCTCAAGTGGTGGAATGAATAATAAATAAAATAATTATTACACTCTGTCCAGTCAATATAAATCAGTGAATAACAAACAAAAAGAAAACATAGCATACCAGATGATGCAAGCCACGAGTTCCAGTGCTGCCGATATACATTCCAGGCCTTTTTCGTACGGGATCTAAACCTTGCAACACCTGAAAGGAAATTAGATTCTGACATGTTGATACAACAGAGAATCTTACACCATTCTGAAAGGGAGTTTACATTTGAACAATGTTCAAATGGGTACTGAAACAACATGGACATATAAAGATCTTTCTTTTTTTAATTTCTCTTTGTCCTGGCTTCTCAGCCTAAAAGATAAAACTGTTACAGAAGAAAGAAACTCTCTTGATAAGACCCGTGAATATGAAAAACTTTACTCATAAGAAGCATTAGAGTGAAAATATCAGTTTGTTCGCAGCACATAACAGCACATACACTATCCTAGCTGAAACTTCACTGCTACAGTTTTATATATATATATATATATATATATATATATATATATATGGCAATATTTTTATCTACCATAATCCCCACAAGCAATTAGTATAAAGCCCACCTGGCTTGATAATTTATACCATCCCAGCCTAGTCTAAGGTTCCGTTCGTGGAGTTACTATTTTTGGTGAACTGTGTGAATGTGTTGAATTCATTGAAATGTGTTGACTACCTAAAAGGGATAGTTTATAAGTAAAGTGAAGGAAAAAAACAAGCATAACCAAAGAGAGAGTGAGAACCATCGTTTTTCCTCCATTTCAGTATGTTGAACCAGAGGGTAACGTCTGGCGGAAAAATAATGGTCTATCAGCATTTTGTGACTTCACCACAGGAAGTAAAGGGAGCTATATTTTAAGAGCAGTATTCATATCCAGTGTTAAATTGCATCTTTTGGCTTAGTATATAGAACCTAACAGAAAAAACTAACCACATCCTAGGACTAAATTATTTAATAATCTACCCCTGCTCTGGGGCGAGTGAAATCAGAGATGTGAGCAGAACCTACCTCTATCCGGAGTAGAGTGACTGCTTGCAGTAAGACCCCGGAAAATGGGGAAATGGGAGCTTTAGAGGAAGTAAAACACTGGATATGTTTGAAAATTTTGATGATATTTGAAGGAGACGATTAGGTATCCAAATGTGAAAGGTGGTGTGAATATTGAATAGTATAGACGTATAGTTGAAAAATAGTTTGGGCTATAGTTCCAAGAAATACAGTAGCATAATAACAACATCAAAGAGGAATTATAACAAACGTGGTTAAGTAAACACAGAACTAGCTAACACATACAATGCGCCCCTAACACCTAATCATTAATTTCATCTTAATTTTCACAATTAAAAATTACAAAAGTAAAACACATGGAGACAGCGAGACATTAAAAACTTATGAGACCATTTGTCACCTGAATCTGTTCAGACCCATAGTCATTTGAAGCACTTCTTTCTTGAAGAGCTTCCATAACAAGTCTTGATGACATAAATGATTTAGTCCATCGAACACAACTAAGTAAATTCCTATTCAGATGCCGTCTCAAGCTACCATTTCTCCTGAAACAATAGCACACCATTTCACAAACAATCCACACACTGCCCCTAGAGAAATCCCCTCTTTAAATCTTTCCCAAGTTGCACACACTTTTTAAGAGCGCTCTATAGGCCATAATAATGGCCAAAATACGTCGCATAACCCCATAAGATATTTTCTTGTACGAATAAATTATCTGTGAGGTGTCCAACAATATAGCACTTGACTAATCCAAAATTGACAGAAATACAAGATTAAATACAAATTTAAAAAATCAGAAAAAGAATGCACAAACACCTGAATTTGGTTAGTAGAAGTGATGGAGGAGAAGTAGACGAAGAGGAAGAGAGAAACGGGGCGCTAGCGTGACATTGGGTGAGAAAACAGCGATTGGCCATGAGTAGAATGGATTTTCTGAGCATTGAAGATGAAGAAGAAGCTCTCAACAGAGCCATTCATTCAATCTCGGCTCCGAATTCACAGATTTAAAACAATGAAGCTTTATTTGGTAGCTTCAGCTCTGTGAAATTTGTGTTTGGAGGGAGAAGATAAAAGTCAGGATTTACTTCCCCCACGCATAAACCCTATCGTCAACTCTTTTTGAGACTTCAATTTCACTGAATTTTTTAAAGAAATTTAATTATTACTTTCTTGTATAAAATGTGATTTTTTTTCCTTCAAAAAAAAATTTAAATTAAAAATGCATCACATTAAATGCTAATAATAAAAATAGTTGTTCGAAAAACAAATCTTTAAATATCATTTTTGTACTCTATTTTTTCACGGACAACCAAACATCATTATTTTATGCTACATATTGAATAAGCAACACAATTTTTATTTAATTAATGATCATGTTCATCACGCAAACAGATTATCTTATAAAAATATGAGTACTCTTGAAGTAAATCATATCAAAAAAATTGAATGTAACAGACCTTACTTAAATACCCACCCGCACTTATACATTTTTAACCTATAATAAGTACAAACAAAGCATATATTAGCCCGACTCACATCGTTAATATTTTTTTACAAAATTTAAAAGTATAATAGTTTTTTTATAATATAGTAATGCCTCATATATTAGATATTTGATACAATGTATAATAACTCGGATGAATGTACTATCCAATGATGGACTGATATCTTAAATGTATTTTGTTGGATAATGTTGTTATTATTTACTTGATTATTATTATTATCAATGTGCGATAAATAACAATAAAAATGTATTCATTTGATTAAATATATGTATAAATAATACATCTATTTTTATTAATTGATTTATGTGTCTGTATATATGTTTTGGTTGGAAGTTAGTTGTCCGATGTTGATTGCTTGTGTCAGCGGCTCTAATTAGCTCATGAGTTTAGATGTTTAAACCGCTTGGATATGTTGGCTGATTATTAAAAATATTTGGTAAATTTAGTTGTTTGCAACTAGCTATTTCAAAATTTAAATAGTAATTCAAGGTTATATTATGATATGCGACCTCTATGGTACTCCGTTGATAAAATTGAGTTACCCCTAAACCCCTGCTTCCATGCACCGCACGCTGGCACCTCATGCCCTTAAATTGTCTTAGCAGTGCCAAATCAATAATTTAAGGAGGGGATGCTAGAATGGGGTGGAATTATCAAATTTAGGTACTCATACCATAGGTGACCTATAATATGCCAAGTTCATTTAACAATGGCCCTATTTGGAATTTAGTGGTCAGCGGTTCATATAGCTGTTCTTGTTGGCTGGTTTGAACGACGGGTTGAGTTGGATGATTTGACCAATCGATTATGTTGGCTGTTGATAAAAAATGTTTGGCAAACTTAGCTTCTTCAAAATAGCTTTTATAAATTGAATTTAATTTAATGAAATTTTCACCTATATAATTATATGGTATAACATGCTTAGGAATATATATTCTTTCTTTTCTCAAATAAAATTTTAAGCTATATTGTTCTAAAGTCATTATGATTTTATTTATTTATGTGTTTTTATCAATCAATTGATAGAATGATATAATTATACGGAGTATTATATTTTGTTTCAAAAAACTTTTGATGTAGATCTTAAATTTATAATTTGTTTATTTCTACACCAAAATCTTAAAAATATCAGATTTTTTTCCTCGCAAATTGCTTCATGAAATTTACATGGGGAAAGACTATTTATTATTTATTTTTTTATTTATATACATATTATTTACTTATTTATTTTCTTAGTTATTATTTTATTTACTTATTTATTTATCAACTTTTTATTTATATATTTATTTGAATACCATTTTTTATTTAATTACGCAATAAATAATAATTTTTTTATTCACAAAAATTACATACAATAACAAATAATAAAAAAATCTATTTTCCAACAGCCAAACCGAAATGCTATCCCTGTAGCTTTTTAAATTTTGGCTTTTCGGGTTCAAAGTGCTAACTCTTGCAGTCAACTACCAAACACTTTTTTTGGCGGTTTGACCAGTCAAATATGCTAAAATGGGTCAAAACAGCCAAAAGTCATCCCAAATGCCAAAAACCAAACATGCCCAATAAGATTTTCAATAATAACAACTAAGAACAAAATGCAATTGAGAAGAAGTCTATACAATTGAGCAGGTTGGAGTAAAAGAAAAGCTTGCTGTCAAAGAGGCAAAGCAGGGCTGGTAAACGGCCGCAGAGGATAACCGGTGTGGCCCAGACTTACTTCACGGTTAACTAGAAATGTCCCGCTCAACCTCTCTGGGTTTAAATCCATCCCTGCCTTTCCTCCATCAAACCCCATTTTCTCTCTATATATATCTTGTCTGTTTTCTACATAATTCCTGCCAATTTCAAGAAACTTAATCCCGGCCGCCCTGTCCTGGGATTGTAGCAAGCAATCGCAAGATTTTATTTTTTTTTTAATTAGATGATATTTTTGAATCTGCAGAAAACTCCCCAAATCTCCTCGAATTCTAGGTTATTTTTGCCTCATTAGGATTCAAGCAGTCCGTTGATTTATAATTTTTATTTTAATTTATTTTTGGGGTTTTGCGCCGGGGCTTTATTCGAGGTGGGCGCGAGCTTGATGAGTTTTGGAAGGGATGGTGAATAATCTGGAAGATGGGGAGAAAAACCCATCGATCGGAGGCAGCAGCGGCGCTACCAGGTCATGGGGCACCACATTTTCTAGTCAATCTGTTTCCACCGGCGGCAGTGTTGGGTCGCCGCCGTCTAGCCGGAGCGAGGCTGCCTTGGCCACTCCTGTCAGCAACGGCACTTTTGATCGCTCAGAAAACCTTGATGTTCACCGTGATGATGCCCGATCTCAACCCACTGCTGGGTCAGCCATTTCATTCTCCATTTTAGCTTATTGTAATTACCTATTCCAGGAATTTGTTTGCCATTGAAATTCTTTTTTGGTTAGTTCAAGTGTTGAACTTCGTAAATTGCTTGTTTTTTTTTGGAAATTCGATTATTTACTTCCCCCCTTCAAATTTTCCTGGGGTGCAGATGGAGGGTTATTGATATACATTTAAGATCACAACTTTTACTAATCTTCATAGTAGTTGGGCTAGTCGGCTTGAAACATACAAAGGTAGAAAAGCTTACATGTGTTTATGAGATTCTTTTGTGTGGGGGTTTTGAGTTTAGCTTTAGAACGTGGTGATATGTTTTTTTTGAAGACTAATAACTCTATTACAATGTAGTATTTGATCATACATTCTCAACCTATTAAAACTCGTAGAGTTACTGTCCATTCTGGGAATCGAACACGTGACCCCTTGTTTGGGAGAGCCAAAGCAGTGCCATTGGACTGCAAGGTCCTTGGCAACTTGGTGATATGTTGTTTGCCTTTCTTACATGTTGAAACACTACCTTCTATTTAGTATAGATACCCGGTGAATCTTTTTGTCCACTTGTGTTTCATGGTTTTAATTACACTACAACTTAGCATTATCCTTAACAATCTCAGAAAGAAGAAGAAAGGTCAGCGAGCAGCACCAGGTGGAGGCGATAAGAGTAGTAGAGGATTGCGCCAGTTTAGCATGAAAGGTATTTGCTGCTCAATTGTTTAAGTTTGTATCCATGAAACTAATTTTGATGAATAACTACAAGTTGTATAATGACTAATATTTTCTGGTTGCATTTGTCTAGTCTGCGAGAAAGTGGAAAGCAAAGGAAGAACCACATATAATGAGGTCCGATCACTACTTCACTCAATGTAAAACATTATCTGATGCATGTTGTTTCTATTGGAAAACGCTTAATGTGGATATCACTTTTGCTATCTAATACTCGATCCATAGGAATTTTGGGGCTCATTTTACATGATTTATGCACCCAATATTCCCATACTTTACTGCAATTTGCGAAAATAGAAGTAAGGTTGTGCACATCTTTCTTTCCAGATACTTTACATGTTAGACTTTCCTTCCAGTTGGTCCAACCTTTACTGCATTCATATCTTATCGAAATGTTGTTGACATTCTATGTCTTTTCATTATGTAATTTTACATCATTTTATCAATAGGGCTACAAGAGCGTGCATGATGTTATTCCTGTTTTGTGTGGCTTACTTATTGATTTTAAATTTCTTTGTTCTAAAAAACCTCTCAACTTCTTTGGGTAGAGACTATAGATATTATCTAAAACTCTCGAATATGAATGCAAAATCTGCATTTACAGTCCACATAAATTAACGCAAGTTTTCAAGTGGTGGGGAGGCTCAACCCGTGAGGATATCATTAAAAACACGAACAGATTTTGTTATATATGGATGAAAACCCAATCCATCAATGCTTGAAAAGCTGAAGAGGCATTCGTGAGTCTGGGCTGAAGAATGAGAAATTCAAAATGCTCGTGATCTGGTCGGAAGGCATTTTTTACGTCGTTTGGATCCATCCTCTTCTGACTGTATCCTGACTGCAAATCCAGTTTGGTAAACTACCTAGCACCATGCAATTAGTCGATGGCTGGAAATTGGGATAGGAAATTTTTCCTTTTGGAATTTGACATTGACTTCCCTGTAATCAACACAGAAATGGCCAGTTTTATCATGTCTAACCACTAGCACAACTGGGTAACAGGGATGAGAGATCTACTGTGAAGCTTTTCGGCACAATGATGTTGAATCTCAATGTTTGAGGAAAGTATATGTATGAACTAGGCCTGGATTTGCTCTTTGGTTCAAACCAAGTGGTTATTTGATTACACATATGACATGGAGGGAGTGGTTTAGGTTTCTGAAATAGGTCCACAAAGTCAGTGAAAAGATGGTCAATAGTTGGGTATTTAATTTAGAATGAAGTGACCTTGAAGAGTTTGGGCATGCAGTTTGCTCTCCATTCCATGTCATCTGGCTTGTAGGTGTGTAAATGCCATGATGAGGTCATTGAATTCCCATAATATTGCGCCTAAATTTGTGAGAGCAAGGGGGGGAGAGAAGAGATTGTTTTGACCGGCTAAGGTGCATGATAAGAAGGCGCAAGATCTGGATGTCAGATGCGTTTAAGGCGGGAATGACATGGTCGCAGCACTATCTCCTCAGTTCATCCATCACCAGAACAATTAAAAAGGGACTAAGAGTAGAATCATGGTGGCTGGTACAAACATGTCTTTTTTGAGTGCTATTGACTTAATTACTATGTAGTATCCGTTCATACTTTCTCTATTTAATGGCGCACAACGAGCCAATGCCTCTGTCTCTGCCCGGACTCAAACCTAGGTGAGCTTCCCCATGAATCTAGGGAGTGAGCTTCCTACCACTCATGCCAGAGGAGAAGTTCCATCATACTGCTCTGATATATGCTACTGGCACAACTCTCACCTTTCTGGGGACTTTGTGATATACTGATATACATTCTCTCCACAAATGCACACTATATGAAGACCTCTTTTCTTTTCTGACCCGTGTACTGGTCAATAACCTCCTTAGAAAATGGATTACCTTTGTAGAGAATTCCGCACACATGAATCCAAACTGGTTCTTGGATGTCTCGGTTTCATTTTTATTTCACATGTCTAGTGCAGTTCAATTAGTTTCCTTCTGATTATCCATCTGCCTGACAGGGGTAAATGATTTGTGCAGGTAGCAGATGAACTTGTAGCTGAATTTGCCGATTCTAACAATAGCTTTGCATCCCCAGACCAGGTTTCCTTATAGTTTGATGATCATATATTTCTCAACTCATATTTTCGTTTATATGTTTTTGATAAAAAAGAATAGTGAACCAGTGAGTGATTGATGCATAACAGCAACAATATGATGAGAAAAACATTCGACGCCGCGTTTATGATGCTCTGAATGTTCTCATGGCAATGGATATTATTTCGAAAGATAAAAAGGATATCCAGTGGAAGGGTCTACCGCGAGCAAGCATAAAGGATATTGAACAGCTAAAGGTGTTTAAGCTTTACTTTGTTGGGTCAAATTTTGGATAAATTCTATAGGAAAAGATTGATTATTCAATGATGTAAAATTGTAAATCATTGCGGAGGATGGCATTATTATTTGCAGACAGAGTGTCTTGGATTGAAAAACAAGATTGAAAAGAAAGCGGCGTATTTAGAAGAACTTGAGGAACATGTATGATTCTTTTCTTGCTTGTTGCTTTTATATCCTCAATAAATTGTTAAAAAGTTCATTTATTTACTTATATATGTGTAACCGCCTAAGGGGTGGTGACATCATCAACTATCTCTTTCCTTTTCTTGAGGTTTTTAAATTTTCTTACGCCCGAGTTTCTTTTGCAAAAGTACACAGGTCTTCAAAACCTCATAAAACGCAACGAACAGTTGTATGGCTCTGGAAATACTCCGACTGGTGGCGTGGCTTTACCCTTTATATTGGTTCAGGTAAAAAGACTTGATGATTTCTTATCTACTGTAATACATTGAAATGGACCATAAAGGTCCATTGCCAAGAGTTGCTGATTTTCCATTCCTCTAAAAACATAATGCTTTTTTCCCCTCATTTTCACGCATTTCCGTTGTGGTTAAATCTAATAATTGTCTCATCATTTTCTTTTGCGTGCGCAAACTGCAGACGCGCCCTCATGCAACGGTTGAAGTGGAAATATCAGAAGACATGCAACTGGTGCACTTTGATTTCAACAGGTAATATAAAAATACTGCCCAAGATTTGTGTTTCTTCTGTCAGGCATGCATTCTATTGTATTCTTCTTGAAAGCTGAACCCGAATATTTTTTAATACCAGAACTCGATATTAAGCAAATTGTACGTATTTTACCCCTCACCCCCATTGCAGCACTCCATTTGAGCTCCATGATGACAAATATGTCCTCAAGGAGATGCAATTCTGCGAAAGACCCGTGCCATGTGCCAATGGATGGGAAGGTTCCAGCAACCACGACGCCTTCCAAACTCGTACCCCCATGCAAAATATGTCTGGTAGGCCATCTTCTTCTTCTCTCCCTGGGATACTTAAGCCATGCACCGCCAAGCATGAGCCCCC